>CANXYC010135869.1:0-20511 GCA_948193065.1 Aleurites moluccanus
TCTTTAATCTACCCAAAGCTTGAACAAAAAGCTTCAAAATCCTATCCACCCATCCATGGCCGAACCAATTGAAGAAAATGGAAGGAAAGTTTATGGTTTTTTCTTTTGCAAGGAAGAGCACGACTTAAGGGAGCAAGAATAGGCAAAAATGCAGAATTTGTAATTTAAAATTGGAGTTAGTGGAGTTTGATGGAGGAATCATGTGAAATGATCTCATTTTAGCTACTTTGAATCCTTACATGCATCAATTTGATCCCAAGTGCACCAATACTCTATTCTATAGGATTTAGATTGCACAAATGCCCACTAAATCCTTCTCCACCACTTTTTATTACATCTAGGTCCTACAAACTTTCAACTAACTCCCTCCCATTTATTTTCTCATGCAATCAAGTCCTATTATATTTTTAACCCAATTAAACTATTTTATTTTATTTATTTATTCTATTTACCCTCAATTTATTTTTCTCAAATAATTAATTTACAATAATTGACACATGTAACATACTAATTTAAATCATATAACATAAAACCAATCAATTACCCATGTAAACACGTTCAATTAAATCTTATAACACATATAACTATTAATCACATATAAATGCATCAAGTAAATCATATAACATATAATGTAAACAATAACACATAAACGCATCAAATAAGTCGTCTAACACATATAATGACCAACCCAGATAAACACTCCTAACTCCACCTAGGGTTTAGGTACTAAGGTTAGGGTTCCACCTAGGGTTTAGGTACTAAGGTTAGGGTTTCCGACTAGGGTTTCACCTAGGATATTACAACTTAAATATCATAAATACTTTAATTTATTTTTAATTAATCCATAATCCATCAAAATTAAATCATGTAAAAGAAATTTGCACAAATTACTATTGAAAATTAATTAATAATCGCTTACCGATAAATTCCTCCAAAAGTCGAATTTTTCTTATCATATCCATCTCTTTACTATCCATTTGTCTCTCTAACTTTATATTGAATCTCAAATTATTTTCTTCAATATTTTAAAATCCAAATTCTAAATATACTCAATTAATTTTTGTAAAAACTTTTTAAAAATATTTAAAAATTCTTTACCAATAATTTTGTTAGTTATCATTTTTAAAATTCTTTTGTAACAAGTATTCTTAAATTTCCTCCATATTCCTCAATAGCTATTTTTTTTAGCCTATTTATTCTTTAATTAATATCATTATATCACTATGATTCACTACTTTCTTATTATCTCCTGTACTATAGTATGGGGTGTTACACTATTTGTATCTAACAGTTTCATATCTTATGGTGTTCAGATTACTAGTATGAAAACCTTACGCTTTTCAAGAAAATACAATTTTTCTTATATTGTATCTTTCCATTTGGGACAATCAACTCTATTTCAACATTATTGAATAGATCATGGTTCAATATCATCATTTCATTCATAAAAATATGTTACACTATATGTGAAACAATAGTCAACAATCATTTCATTTTGATTCTATTTTTTTCATAACTAACATAATTTATCAATATCTCTTCATTTTTACTAATTCTAGGTATCTGTACTTTTTCAGGAAGTGTATCTATATTAGTATTTACATTTTTAATAGAATTATCTTTATTATTTATTATTTTTTTTATGACTTTTATCTTTATAATTAATATTTTTTCACGCTTCAAGTGTGCTTGAAATTCATTAATATTAATAAGTTGTCATTTTGGAATGACAATATAAATTAAAATATTAACATGTAATATCTATCATTTTTTTTATTTTATAAATTGTATGTTTGTTGAATTGATTGAGAATATAAAAATGTTTTGAGGAAATACAGAAATTCTGTATGCAGGGAGGATTTTGTGAGGCTAATTGCATAATTTTAAAGAAATAATTTGGTAAAGTATAAAACATAAAAATTATAGATTTATACCTTGTTTTTAAGTTTGTAAAACGGTTTTGTAAAATTTTGTGTGTGTGAAGAGATATGCCTCCTTGATTAGAACCTGTCTGGTTTATTATTTTCTGTAAGAATCTGAGAATATTTAATTTTTATGGGAATGATTGAGGCTGAATGAACCAAAAGTGTAAACATGAGAAATGTTCCTTTGTATGTTATGTTATTGGATGTAAAATTTTAGGGAAATTGGATACATATAGCTCAGTTGAGAGTGGAATTATTCAGACCTATTTGGATGATTTTGGGCAACAAAGTCAGGGTGAACTTTAAAAATTCACCATAATTTGTGTAGATATCCTTTTGATTTAAATTTTGGATATGTTGGACCCTTGAGTGTCTATTTTAAGTGACAAAAAGAATCAGGGAGTTTGAATGTCTGTAGCTCATTTGCGAGCTGATTTAATATGAGTTGTGGAGGAAGGATTCTAGCTCGGCAGAATCTAACATTGCGAGCCGGCAATGCGAAGTGGCATTGCGAGCCGGAAAATATGAGGTGGCATTTGCGAGCTGGCAAATAAGAGGAGGCAGTTCGCGAAGCGGAGTTTGGAGAAGAGGGAATAGGAGAGGTGGCATTATGCGAAGAGGCATTGTCGAGGTAGTATATGCGAAGAGGGAATAGGCGAAATGACATTAGGCGAAGAGGCATTGCCGAGGTGGCATATGCGAAGTGGAGTTAGGCGAGGCGAGTTTGGCGAAGAGGCTTTGCCGAGGTGGCATATGCAAAGTGGAGTTAGGCGAGGTGAGTTTGGCGAAGAGGCATTGTCGAGGTGGCATATACAAAGTGGAGTTAGACGAGGCGAGTTTGGCGAAGTGGGATTGTTGAGGTAACAATTAGCAAAATGGCATTCGCGAGCAGGTAATGCGAAGCGGCATTACGAGCTGGCAATGCGAAGTGGTATTTGCGAGGTGGTATTTCCGGAGCAGATTGGCGAAGCGAGCTGGTGAGGCGGAATTGTGAGGCAGTAGCCTATTTAACCAGATGCCCAGTAGCTATATTTTTCACGATTTTCTTCTTCTTCCTTTCTTCGTTCTTCTTCATTGCTTCTCAAATTTGTCCCATTTATTTTTTAATGCATTAATACTCAAAATTAATACATTAAATCACTAAATTACCACATTCTAAAGCATCAACTTTCATTTTCAAAGCAGATTTTCAAGGAAATCAATTTTGGAGAAATAAGATAATTTTTCTTCAAATGTCATTCTCTTTTTAGATTAATAAATTCTAGTAGTTAGGATAATTTATTATGACTATATAGGATTATTGCAAGCATTTAAGGCTATTAATTATAATTAATGTGGGAGAAACCAGAATTTATGGATTATCATGAATAGTGGTATGAACAGTAAATTCATAATTAATTTCAGATTTTCTTTAAAGAGATGAATTAATTAATGTTGGGAATCAAAAATAAAAACTATAAGATGGTTAAAATTATAAGGAACTTTATTATGTATTATTAATTGAGAAAACCCTAATTGTGAGAATTTGAGGAATTTTCATAGGAGAAGAGGATTCAAGAAATTAAAGGAGAATTATTGATTTTACAAGTAATTAAGGATAAATTGTTTTGAGATAAGTATGAACATTGCGTATGCTTATTGTTTCTTTGAGATGAATTGTTCAAGCTTTCCTAATGTTTACATACATGATTCACTTGTTATATGATATTGTATTTCTGATCTATCAAATGAAATTTTCAAGAAATTCTCAAACCAAAATTTATCATTTGTTCCATGTGATTACCATGTATATATATATATATATAATGTAAATGACTTGGTCAATCTTCTTTGGATCAAGTTCATATGAATCCTATTTGTTAACTTGATTGAATTTATGTTATTTATTGATGGTCTTGTGACCAATATGTTTCTTATGAGATTGCAACCGTATGACCTTATGAATAGAACGTTCTTCCCAATGAGAGTGAATTCATTAGTCCATTGTGTACTTTGGGAACCTAGTGTTTTGTGGTGGAGTAATTAGAATATATACCGCACATTAAAAAATTATTAGATGACAAATATTTGATTTTTGACCAAAAGTCAATTGATTAATTTGAAGAATTTTTTACTTTTTCAATGGATTTCAATGTGAATTTTTAATATTTTTTCCATTATTTTTAAATCAAAATGATCTAACTTGTCAAGCCAAATAATAAAAATATTTGGATATATAAACTTTTGATTTACTATAAGATTCTTTTCAATTTCACTAATTTTTGTATAATACAAATAAAAAAAAATAACATAAAATTTTCACTTATTTTTCTACCTGAAATAATACTTGTAATATGGAAGTATTCTTGATTCTTCTCATTTATCGTCTCAATATGATATTCATTACTGCAAATATCTTTAAAACTTAATAAATTTCTATGAGATTTTGGAGAAAATAATGTATTATGTATAATAAATTTTGTTCTTTTTGTGATAATATATTGGTTTTTCTAGAGTTTTCAATTATTTTTTGTTTCATCAAAAATAATTGTCTCGCTCATTTTCAAATAAAAAAAATATTTGACATTTTTGAAAATTGTATGAGTTATCACACTATTTGTAATATATATATCGAAATCAATTATCCCTTTCAGTATTTTCAAAAAAATTATCTGTCACATCAACGTGAGCAATATCTATATAATCATAATCAATGTCATCATTGTTAGGGATAAAATTTATCTTCACATTTTTTTTTTCTCTCTTTTTGCAATGCTTGATAAATATTAATAAAATGTTTTATCATTCGACAAGTATGTGATCAATTTTTCTTCATATTATATCAATAATATTTACTTTAGAAATTTTGTATATCTTTTCTATTTTTATTTATATATAATTTTATCTCACTTCTAGTAATAATAAGTATTTTTATGATATTACTTTATTTTTATGAAAAGAATAATTATTATATATTTACCTTTAAATTACCACATTCACTTCAAGGATATATTTTATGAATTTTTTATTAACGACTTATTATTTTATTCAGTTAACAAAGAATGCATTCATTTCAAGAAATGAAATTAAATCAAAAGGTATGAAATTAATTCACAATATTTTATAATTTTTTTTTATCGATATTACTATTACAGGAGCATATTTTATATATAAAATATTAACATATCATTATTTGTAAATATTATACACACATTAAGAGTCAATTCTAACAAAAAAAAAAATCAACATATTTGAAATAAAAAATAACTTTACAATATAAAAATAAATAAATTTACTATCATTATCAATACATGATTAAATTAAAAAAAATTTATAATAATTATTCTAATTTTTTTTTATTTATACTTTTATAAGATCACAAACATAAATCATTTCTTTTTTCTTTTTTTTTAGATTATATTTTAAATACAAAAATGAATATCAAAATTAGAGTATACAAATTTTATATTCTATGTAGATTAAAAAATAAAATACTAATGATAAAAAATATAATTTATTTACTCAAATACCTGAATTGAAATGTCATCAAGAAAAAAAATTTTAAACCTCAAATATTTGAATATTATCAAGAGAGAGATTTTCAAACATTTTGAATAAGAAAACTATCAAATGTGTTATGGAAAAAATCATACTGATAATGTTTTATGAAAAATAAACAAACCAAAAATAAGAATAAGAAAAAAAAACAATAATAAGAATGTAGAAGAGTGAATTTTCTATTATTTTCTTGATATATATTATAAAATAATAAAAATACTTATTTATAGGATTTCTCTCCATCATAAGTTATAATATATAAACTTATCATAAATTATAACATAAATTTAATATAGGTTACATCTTATAAATAATATAATAAAACTAAATATAATACACCAAATAAATATATCAAGTAATTATACAGTGAGATATATGAAGAGACATATAAAATAATAGAGTAATATAAATATATATATAAGTTTGGTATTAGTTTTATATCAAAACTGAAAATAATTAAATTTAAAAATAATATTATATGTAGAATGACATATATATATTTTTGTGTAAATCATTTTGTATTCAGAAATAATATTGTGTTCCAATTAAATTTGGACTCAAATAATATATATTAAGAATATATCAATCATAAATAATTTAAATTAATCTATAAAATATAAATGCTTTAATTTTAAATATATATCTCATTTATTATATCATATTATATATTTTTTAATATAATATAAATATTATTATATATTAAATATTATAAAATAATTATATCATATATTAATGTTTATGTTTATAATCTGTTAGTCATATCAAAATTCATAATATATTCTGCAAGGAGAGTTTCATTATCAAATTTAAATAAGATAAAAATATATTTTTTTATTTTCATAAAATATAATTAAAGTGAAAATATAGTATTTGCTTCTTGAAATCTGGGAGTCACTCGCAAGTCACAAGAGGAGGCTGGCGCGTGTATCACAACACAAAACCTAACGCGCGTGTAGGAAATGTAATTTACAATGGAATTTCTGTTCCTTAATGGCTAATGCGGACATGAGAGGTGGCACAGGGTTGCGATGACACAGCATTTGCAATTAACTAGTTTCGTACCGGCAGTTTGGGCGGATTTTAATAATATTTTTTTTAAAACATTTTTGATGTACATAAATTATTATTATTATTATTATTTTACTACATTTAAATATTAATTTGTATTAATTTTAAATATTAATATAATTAAAATATAAAATTAATTTATAATATATGAATCAATTAAAAAATAATTAAATTTATTAGTCTATATAAATTTTAATTAAAATTTATAAAATATAATAATATAAAAATTAATGAAATAATTTTATATAAATTTAATTTTTTATAAAATAATTTCATAAAAATTCAATTTTTTAAAATAGTTATCGACATAAGATAATAAATTTTCATGTAATGAGACTTTTCCTATATCATTATTCAAATAGTTGATATATTTTATAAACGTTTAAATGGAGATATTTGGTGAGTTTTATAAAATTTAAATTTGATTTAATTAAAAAAAAAGTAGGGTGAACAATATTTATTTATAAATTTATTTTTTATTTTATGTTTCTCTTTAAAAACATTTTAAGTGTTATTTTATTATATGTACATATTCATTTATATATTTTTTTATATATTCATATAATATAATTTATATTTCACATGAAAAATAATTATAAATTAAATAAAAATATAATAATAAAAAAAATTATAATATATATAATAGGATCATATCAGAATTGAAGTTAGAGTTCGAATCGAGTTATACTGTTATATATATTCGATTTGAATCCGATTCGGATAAAAATTAAAAAATTTATCTCGATTTATTTATTAAATTAAATTGATATTACACGCTTTATTTGAGTTGTGACGGAGTGGATATCCAATGAAGCAGATAAAATTAACATCTCTACTCCAATTATATGAAAAAGTGATTAAGATATGGAGCCTATCTTTTGTATTTAAAAAAATTAAATACTATTTTCATTTTAAATATTAAATTGGTCTCTATCTTATAATTATTATTCCTGCCTTTTTTAATAGTTGAAATAAGAAAGAAAAAAAAAAGAAAAAGGAAAATTTAATAAAATAAGAAGAATTCATTATTTGGTACTAATGATTTTGGAAAAGAAAAGAAATTAAAAGATTAGTTATTTATATGATACTCTTTTTATCATTTTAAAATTGAAGCTTGATAATAATAATAATTTTTAATGAGACAATGTTATTTTCATAAAAATTAAAAATTTTATACAGCTACTCAATCTCTTATAAAATAAAAAAATAGAATAATAAATTACGTTTTAAATTATTATTATTATTTTTTTCTAAACCAATCAAATATGAAATATTGAAAATCATTTTCTATTTTTTTAAAACTTTCAAACCAGAAAAATTACTTAATTTTTTGTTTTTTTAGTATTAAACAAGAAGAATCAATTATGAATATATTTTTTTTAAAAATATATACTTACCGTTTAAGTATATAATGATATCTAATTGCTTAATTTTTAATTATATATATTTTTTTATCATTAAGTTCAATATTATCCTTTTTTTCTCTTATGAAATATTAATGATTTTAATAGAAATAGTGAATCAAATATATTTAATTATGAGATCAGATTTATTTAAAAATAAAGAAGTTGAGTTGTGGTATGATATAATCATTAAATAGAATATATTGTTATGTTGAGTCAATTGTTCTGTCAATATTATTATTATTTTTTTATTTATACAAATTAATATTTGAGTTGATTTCAAAAATATATATTATGGATTGTAAAATTTTATATTTTATTCATAGTTAATCATATAATTTATTTATTTTTATGACTAAAATTGTCTCTTTCATAAAAAAAAAATCATTTAACTTTTATATTTATTAGATATAAAAGTCAAATTTAAGATTAAATTAATTCTTGATATTTGAATATTAGTCTAATTAAAAATCAAACTTAATTTTACAATCAAATTAGTCCATGAAATTTTATTTTTTAGCCAATGGGAACCATATAAAAATAAAAAATTTAATCTTTAATTTTACTTTTAAAATGAAATTTTCTTAATAAAAAAACTTAAAACTTATCAATTCTAAAATTAGTAAACAACTATTATCATTAGAATTAGAATACTATTATCAATTAATATATGTCATCATTTGAAAGCTTAAATTTTGTAAGAATTTAATTCAATTGAATACTATATATTTGAACAAATAAAACTAGTAGAATTCAATTATTTTGAGTTAAAAAATAAAATTTAAAGAAATAAATTATACCTAAATGTAAAGATTTTATAGTAATTTAATACATTTCACTATTAAAAATTCAAAATGTTTTCATTAAATTAAATAAAACTCTTTTTTATATAAGAATAAAATAAAAAAATAATTATATATTTTCACTTTTTAATTATTTCAAATAATAAAATTCAATTCAACTTTATTACTTTAAAATTAATTCTAAAAATATAAATTTTATCATTAATTGAATTAATTTTTATTTATAAAATTTAAATGAATTAAAATTTTTACACATAATTTATTCTAAATAATATCTAAATATTTATTATTTGGGAAAATTGTGAAAAATGAAGAAAAATTTTGTTTATTAGTGGAGAAAGTTGAGAAAAATGTTTGATGATTGGAAAAGTTGAGAAAAAAAAAAAGAGTTGTGAAAGTTGTTATATTTTTGAAAATATAAATCATTTATACTTATTTTTTAAATATAAAATTAAATTTTATTCATTTTAATAAAAATAAATTTTTATTTCTAAAAAAAATAAAAATTCAGAAATTAATTTGACTTTAAAATTAATTTTGAGTTTAATATGTTAAGAGATAATTTAACTTAAAATTAATTATGAACCTAATTAAAAAAAAAAAAAAGAACTAAAGTAATTTCAACTTCAATTCTATTATTTTTATTTTCCTTTTATTTTTTAAAATAAATAATACATAAAATTATCACTTTAGCGTTCGGTTGCAGTCTCATAAGTCGCTGTCAGTCATAAATTAGGTAAAAAAGAAGAGTTATCATGACACTACCCCCACACACTCGAGAGAGAGCGGGAAAATGAATAAAAGCCTCTCTCTTTCGCTGACACACCTTCTCTCTTTCTCTCTCTAGTCTAACCTCATCATCTATGAAAATTCTTCTTTTTCTCATCATCTCTTCTTCATTGTCTTTAATCTTTGATTTTGTGGAGTGATGTCTGGGCTTTGGAAGTGTGATAGCTAGGGAGTGGCTGATTGCTAGTCTTAGTATTGATTCTTATGTGGATGTGAATGTGAAGATACAGAAAAACTATGGCAATTGCGTTTGAGGAATTTTCGATTCGGTAAGGTTTTTTAGTTAATGGGTATGCTTCTTTTGTTGATTTTTTTTTTTTTTCTTTTTGTTAAAAAACTTTTATGTTGTTTTACTGGGTAGTGAATTCACGGCGAAGATGAGAGCGGTGGATGTAGGAAAGTGCTGGCCGTTTAGTGATGATAGTGGTAAAGAACAAGTAGAAGCTTTTCTTCCTCCAATCACCGTTTCGAAATTCCGTTGGTGGTCCCACGAACTTAACAAGATTCAACCACAAGAACTAGACCAGGTCGTTGGAATTTCAAGAAATGAGGTCGAAGATAAGGAAAAGGAAGTTGGGGACGCGGAGGAGAAATTGGAGATCGTCTGTCCGGTTTGTGGGAATTTTGCTGCGGCCAGTATGAAAGCGGTGAATACTCATGTTAATAGCTGCCTTGCTCATACTGAAAGAGAGGAGAGGCGGAAAATGAGGATGACAATGAAGGCCAAGTCTAAATCTCCTAAGAAAAGATCAATTGTTGAGATTTTTGCTGTCTCGCGACAAGTTGCGATGCTTGATGATGATGACGACTACGACAATGATGGTGAAGAAGATGAATTTTGTTACAGACAGGAAGATGTCGTAGAAGAAAGGAATCGTAATGAGCTGAAAATGAAGAAGGTTGAAACCAGCAAGAAGAAAAAGATAAAGAAAGTAGCGATTGCGAAAAAGTTGACAATGGTGCAGAAGAAGAACAAATTAAAGAAAAAGAAGAAGATGAAGAAGAATAAGGGGTCAATTGCAAATAAGGTATGTGATTTACATCATAAAATATTGTTGATTTTTGTAGTATATTATGATTTTATGTGCATTTTGGATGAAAACTATTATAATTCATCAGAAAAGAAAGAAAGAAAGAAAGAATTGGGCTTGACTGAATGAAAATTACTGTAGCCTTGTGATATTTACAAGTTTCATGATTGATTGGTTAAAATTGCAAGTATTACTGCACTATTTTACCACTTTCTACTTCAAATCACTGATGAAAACGCTGGTTAAAAACTGTATACATTTGACGAATTAGAGATATCAGTGGCTTTTCATGAGTAGTTGGAGTTTATTTAAGTTCAGTATTATAATGAAAGAATATCAAAGAAAGGAAAAGGAAAAACAAGACATGGGGTTTTCATGTTTGCTAAGGGTTGAGCAGGAAATATATGGTATGGTGCTTCAGCTACAGCTATGCTGTACGATTTAGGCAGAGAGAGCTTTCATATATATGGTGCAGAGGTTTATTTTGTCCTTGGTTTTGCATATATATCTATATATAAATAATGATGATGCTACTTCAACCATTAATTGTTGCAATTATTGTGAGGAAGATAATCATGTGGATGAAATTTTATTGGGTGCCTATTATTTTGATGGAATCAGTTCAGGCATTGGTAACATAATTCGTGGAATGTGATATGAATTCAAGATGTGACCCTTTTGGAAAGGCAAAGAGCTCTTTAAGTAAAACAACTCTATAACATGGTTTAGATGTAGATGGCTACTTATCTTATGTATCTGGAGAAATGGATACTTGCTAATTAGCACGATCTATTGAGAAAAAATTTTATGTGCATTTGTAGGCATTTCATTCACTGATTGTTAGCCAAGTTACACTTATCTTTAACACACAGACGATCACATATTGGGCCTATTATACTTTTATTGAACATATATCGGAGAAGGAATCCATAAAGTTTGATAGGTTTTGGTTGAAGAAAGGAACCGTTTATTGAATTAAGCAACCAACATTTGATTCTTCTGTACTTCTGGCCCAGATTTGTGCTAGCACTGTTGATTTTTCTTGAGGCTATAACACTATTGATCTGGTGGGATAGGACTACTGGTGCAGTTTGATTTGTGGCAACTAACTGCATCATGATGTTGCAAATTTCACCCGATAGTCGTATCATATATGAGGCTTCTAAGTTTAAGAACATTGCGCTATATTGGATCTTTGAGGAATTACATATATTGTTAGAATTTACATGTTGATTCGTTATTTCTTGTGACCTCTTCTAAACAAGGAAGATAAGCTCAGATTGATTGCATGGCAGTTTCTTTCTCTTTATAGTTCAGTAATGGGCTAATCTTTATGTGCCTCATGACAAATTTGCTTCTATGAGTTAGGGGCAGATGATTCAAACGGGAAAGCAGTTTGTGAGGTTGATAGTATTTACTAAGATTAATAACTAAGTGTTTGTTTAGTTTGCCTTGGAATTAGAATGGGAATGGAAGAATCCTATTCTAAGTTTATTTTTTCAATAACTTAATAGAATTTTTTAGTTAATTATGCCTGAAAATACATATTATTATAAATTAGAGTTATTCAAACATAAAAATAGAGTTATTCAATCATAAAAATACTGAAAGTATTTGGATTCCTTATGAACCAAATAGAAAACTAGAACCATATTCCAAGAATTGCATTACATTTTCAATTCCGAACGAAGCAAACATGGCCTGGGAGTTTGTATCTGACCCTTATTAAGGAGATTGCTTAATGTGGTCAAAATGATTTCAGTTTTGGTTTGCTAAGTATGAGGATAAATTTTATTAGGTTGCTATTCAAAACGTTGACAGAATAAGTAAGGCCAAGAAAATTAGTTCTTGATAAGTTAGAGCTTGATGTTGAAAAATAAAATGATGACAAACAGACTAGAACACAAACTATCTGTGTAAAATATTCTGCCACATTTTTATTGAAACGCAAACAGCCTTTAAATAGGCTTTTACACATTGAATTGAAAACAAACAACCTCCTGATAAATCAGGAGCAGTGCCCAAAATGGAAAGAGAGAAAAAATAGGCATTATTTGAATGAGATAAAATAGGCTAGAATAATGCAGATGTGGCAGCAGCTTTCTCACGTTCCAATTAACCACTTCATCCTCCTACAATTTTGGAGCACTTCCAACACTTGAAAGAGAACGTTGAGATATTTGGAGTGCATGATCTTAATTAATTGAGTTGCCACAAATACTGTCATCTGAATTGCATATGTAGAGAGTGAAGTTCCAACAAAAGAAACCTTAGGTAGCCATATTATTGAAAAGGATGTCTGTCTGTTAGATAGAATGCCCCAAAGGGTTGCTGCTAGGACATGAAATTCCAGCGGATATTCCTTGCAATTGGTAGGCTATGGTATTTGTACCTGACTTTAAGAATATAACAGTGGATGATTTTAAGATAAATATTAATAAAAATAACTTATGTTTTTCAACTAGGAGAAATATATGGCTAGAAACATGTTACTGGTTTTTTGTTTTCAGGATCGATAAAGTAAGCAGCTGTTTAGATAATTACTGTTTGAGGTTGACAATACTTTCACATTTGGTCTGAAATTTCTGATTTCTTGATGATCAGTTGTTTACAAGGATGATGTTTATATAGAGATTTACCTGTTTATTTATGATAACTACCATGTCAGATGTATATGGTTTTAATATCTTGGATGAAAGTTTACATTTCTGGAAGCGCTTATATCCGCAGTAGGAAATAGCAGGGGAATAACAATGATTAGCAAATAAAAATCTACTTCATACATATTTTAGGTTTAAATATCCATTTTGATTTCATATTCTTAGTGTTTTGTTTCACAACAAGATTATATTGATTTCCTTAGAAATATGGTATCAATAATTACATATGCTACTATTAGGCTTCAGTTTTAGATGATGATCAATATTATGCTGATTACATTATAAATTGATGGCAGTATTTATTTAGAATTTCCTTCATATTGTGTTTTGCCTTAACGTGATTGCAAATACGCAATACAATCTAATGCATTTCCAAAATAGGAGTGAAGATAAAAACAAAATAAACACAACATGGTAATCTTCTGAATCAGTTCCTATATATATATATATATATATATATATATATATATATATTTATTATAAAAAGGTTTTACTTAAACTAGTCCAATTTGATGCTCAGCATATCTTTCTTCACCTTTTTCTAGCAGCCTTTTAGAAACCACCATCTTTTCTTCTCCATGCTTTTCACATACTTGCATAAGCTTGGTTTTCAATTTGGCACTCAATGTATCTTCCTGTGGATATTTTAAGGCACTTTTTACAGCCAATGTCTTTTGTTCTCCGTACTATCCATATATAATTTTTTTATAAATTTATTTATAAGCATGGTATGGACATTTTATTGATATAAAAACCTGGAACATAGCTTCATGTACATCTGCTGTGTAGAAAGACAAAACAAACCCATCCAGAAAAAAGACTTCTGATAACTCTCAAAACTATTACTAATAACAATTAAGTAGGCAAGTAGACCTAAACAAACCTTCTGAATAGGCATACATCTGATCATTTTGTTGAAATCTTAAAATAGAGCAGTCCTATGCAATTATTGAAGTTGTAGTCACTTGCTGTTACTTTATCTTTTGTTCTCCAAACTTATTGTTTGTCTTAAAAGGTTTGAAGTTTCAACAAAAATTGATGATCGATTCTACTCCACTTGTATCAAATTTTCAAATAGGATTTTGAGACTCTTTCAGAATTCAAGGTCAAGCCTTTTCTTCTAAATGGACTATGACAAAGATAATGACACAATGTATTGACTATATGGATTTGAGGACATTCAACAACTATGGGAACCATCCCCATTTTGTAGTTGAAATGTAAAAATATGAATATAAATTGCTAACAAGGAAGAGAAACCCATAGACGTGATTCTTAATGAGTAATGTAGGACAAGTTGAGGAACCAATGGACAAATGCAATAATATGGTGAGCCCATTAACAGTTTGTGATTATAGGAAGTTTAACTTATTATGATTATAGGAATTTTAACTTGAGGAAAAAAGGGAACTAGCTAGGATTAAGAAGAAAATTCATTGGTTTTCAAGCTGTGAACAGTACACAAAGAATGGTTGCAGCAGTGGAGGGAAAGGAGGAGAGAGAAGAGAGTGAGCCTTCCAAATCAAATGGTCAAAATTAAATTATTAATAAAACTAGGTAAATAATTAGTTCTATGGGCATTATTGATATTTAACTAATGCTACTCCTTTGTTATATGCCACCATTTGATTGATGTGAGGTTCATGAGGGGCCTACTTCATCTGTGGGCAAGTTATGTTCATTTTTGTTTTCAATTTCTTGCTATATTAGTATGAACACACGATATAAATCCTCTGGATAAAATTGAAACCAATTCACAAATTTATATGTTAATTTGATAAAAATTGAAGAAGTACACAAAGTTTAGGACTTGGGCCATCATTAGGCTTCTTTAAAGTACAAGTGATGTTAAAAAAAAAAAAAAAAAAAAAAAAAAATAAATTAAAAATGCTAGTGCAATCCCCATAAAACAACTGCCCCCATCTCTTCCCCAATCCACGCACCTTCCTCATTTTCTCTTTTTGAAACAAATTATCTCCTTATTGCTGCCAATTACCTATCCCACTTTTCCCCTTTCTACCTGTCCCACTTTTTTCTTTAAAGTCCTTATGTGTTTGACAAATTTTCTTTTAGGGTCCACTTGGACAGATAGGGATATAGGGGGTTTGAAATGAAGAGGCATTTTAATTTGACATTATGTTTGTGTTTTGAGATTTTTCTTGAACTTTTGGCTTGGGAATTGTTCTTAATTTTTTTTTATCAATCTAGGCATACCCTTGAATTTATGGGCTTACTCTTTATATGGAAGCTAATAAAAAATATAAAATATATATATATATATAAAACTTAAGTTATGAAGATGTGTTTGCCTTTGCATTATATTCTTGCCTTTTCAGCCATGTTTTCCAATATGGGACATTTGCGACACTCTGCTTCAGGTGCAACCATTATTATCCAATGGTTGACACTTTGATTCACACTTCTTTCACTATTTGTGTCTTCCCACACACCATGGGCTAGCCTTTTTCACTCAAACTATCATATTATATCAGCGAGCCTCACATCAATAGGTCTCTAGGATCTTTTTAAGGTATTAGGTCTAGGACTATAAATTAGGTTGGGCTAGCCCGAAGCCTGAAGTGTTGGGCCCGAAAGTGAGCTTAATATGAGCTTGGAATGGGCTGAGTTTATACAATAATCTTGAGCCCGAATTTAGCTTAAACTTAAATAAATTTAGCCTGAATAATCCAAACCGGCCCCAATATATAAATTTGATATTTTTCTAACACAATTATGATAAATATTGTTCAACTTCTTGTTCATTTATATTTTTCATAGTGGTTATATTAAAATGAGTTCATCTATTAATAATTTGTACTATATATATTTATTATTTTACTTTTATTAAATACATAAATTTATTTTAAAAAATTTAAATTCATACATTGTAAGATATTACTTGATAAAAGTGAAATTAAAAATTAAAGTTAACAAATAAAAAGTAAATTATCAATAATAAAAAAAAAAACATGTAAATGGGCTAGTCCGAACTCGGGGTAAAACTTATTGCGAGCTTTGGACTGAGCTTGGGTGGAGCTTTATTTAAAATAATTCAGGCTGAGCTTGAGCTTGTCTCTAGACTGATCCAGCCTGCCTGATTTACAGCCCTAATTAGGTCACAATGGACTCTGATATCATGTTGAGTTTTTGAGATGGGGGACTATGTTTAAATTTTCTTACCAATTTGGCTTACTCTTTAGTATCATATCTAACCACAAAAATAACTTAAGTGATGGTTTATCCCATGCATTTTTCTTGCCTTTTTGGCTGTGTCCTCCTACGTGGGACAGATCCAACGATATTTCACTTGAAATAAAAATCCAAATCTACTTTCATTTTAGAAGCGCCAGTCCAAATGGATTCTTAAGATCTTTGGTTTGACAGTATTAGCCCATAAGCTTGAATTTTTAACCAAATAACTTAAAAACAAATTTCTTATTTTTTTGTTTAGAATTTTTGAGCTTGAAGATTTGAAGATCAATCTCAAATATTGTTATTATAAATTAGAATTACTAAAAAAACAGTTTTTCTGCAAATTATTAGAGAACTAATAAATCTTCAACACAAATGGTTATTTTAGACTTTGAGATGAGTGATATATTGTATATTTATTTAAATGTTTGTTAGACTAGGAATTTGAGTCATTTTGCTAGTTTTAGTTTAAATTCACAATGATGTTAGTCGATACTGTTACAGTATGACTGACACAGTTTGATACTGTGGTCATGATGACTGATACAATCGTATACCTTGGTGCCATGACTGATATTGGGTCAAGCTGATTTCTGGATACACATTCTTGTTCTATATCTGACCATCAAAGACTTGATCTAATTATCCAATCAAAACAGTTAGAAATGATGCTACTGATGTAATTGCTATGTTCAATTCTAAAAGTACAATACATTAGTCAATTATGTTTTTGGTCAATAGTTATATGTTGATCATTCAATGCATATATTTGTCAACTTAATTGTAAAAATCTTTCATTGCATAGTCTGATGACTTGTTTCTATCAGGGGAATGCTCGTAGGCATAAATTGCCAATTCCAGCCAATTGCTCAAGAAAAGTGAATGGTTTATTTCATGATAAAGGGATCACAAAAGACATTTTGGATAAGGTCTCAATCCGCAGAAATAAATCTGCCCTCAGGGCCTCTATAACAAAGAAGTGCGGTGTTCAAGCATCAAAATTTATCGCAAAGCACCAGAGAGCAGTTATTCCTGTTCGTGGTATTCTCAAAAATCATGCAAAACTTATTCCTCAGCAGAATTCTGAAATTTTCAATTTGCCAGGTGGTAGTCAAACGAAATGTGAATTTCAACATTCAGATAGGCATGTCAGGTTCTCAGGTAAAGATGACATACTTGGTCCAGGGAAGAAAAATTTTAGTACCTCTGAGTCAAATGTTTTTGACACACGTGCATATGTTTTTACTTCCGAGTCAAAGAAGGACTACTCCACAGGAAGTGATAAGGAATCAGCTGCTATGATGGTAAATGGGATTAACGATGTTTCTTTTAGTACAGGAAATGGAACTGGGTTGGAAACAATGACTAACCAGAAACAATTGGCAGGTATTCATGATCCTGTTGCTATGCCATATTTTTTAAGAGCACATTTAGAAAAAGAGCAGCATATCACAGATAGATCTTCCCCTAGTCAAGTTTCAATTCATGATAACAATTTTCATTTGTTGGCTCAAGGATACCGAACTTCACCACATAACCCCACATATGCTGGCATTTTGAGACTCCTTCCTACAGTGAATGAAGCACATAATCCCCATGTTAATTCTCAATTATGTGGTAATGCATCCAGGGCCTCCGATTCTAGGGGAAAGTCCATTGATTATTTTGAAGATCACATAAATGGATTTCCTGCTATGGATTCATTGACAAGTACAAGGGCATTTACTCAGCCTTCATGGCCTGATTTTGCTTCAATTGACAGTGGAAACAGGAGGATTTCATTTATGCCACAAACTTCCATCAGAAGTATCACTGACCAGGCATTACAATATCAACCGCATTGTTATCTTTCCGCAGGGGAATTTATTGGTCCAGAGTGGAAACAAAGAGTAGGTTCCATAAGTGAAAGGTACATGGATGATAAATTTTGTGGCCTGCCTCTCAACTTACATGGCGAACTAATCCAGGCAAGTTCAAGTGGTAGAGTTGGTTTCAAACAGTTGAAAAGGTCTACTTTGGTAAGTTCTTCAAGTAGCTCATCTCCACACAATTCTTTCTTGACCAGAAGTGTAGGGGATTTTGCAAGTGAAAACCATCCCATTGAGCAGGCAGTTATGGAAGGCCAGTTAAATTTTCTAACTATGCAGAAGAACCTTAATGTGAACTTACCAGCTAGGTTTGGTGTTACTGAGTTGCCAAATACTGAAAGACTAGATGACCATTTGCTAAATTCTGAGAGAAGCAACAACAGAGGCTATCCATTGGATTCAAACCCGAGTTTGATGAATCTATCTCTCAACCAATGGAGGCATTATGGTCAAACTCAGAATCAAAAGCAAGCTCAGATGACTCTTCTGAAGGAAAATTCGGACAACATAACTCTGAAAACTGCACAACCAATAATGAGGCTGATGGGAAAAGATGTTGCAATTGGTAGAAGTAATATGGAGATGCAAGAGTTTGAGGACAGAAATATTTGGATGGATAAAGAAATCATACAAGAGCATCATCCCACCAGTCATGTTCTAGGTAATTCCTTGTTGAAGAGACGCATTCAGCTGGACAGGACTTTGTTTCCAGCACCAGGAAAATCAAATGAAACTTTACCTGATCCTCTACAAATGGAACAGAATCAGGCCTCACATAGCAATTTCCAGATGAAAGTTCCAGAATGTAGATTGCCTCGCCCATATTTTGACTTGAAAACTAATGCTGCATTCCAAAATGTTGACCATGCTGTCAACGGAAATGCTATGTCCCGCTCACATCCTTTTGTTCATCAATCCTCCTCTTTTGATATGCAATACAAGGGAGCTAACTTGGAGGGGTCTCTTGTATCTGGTGCTGAAACTGCAAGGCTACCTATATTGTCTACTTCTCAAGATACACTTCCATATATGGATTGTGGACCTGAGACAAATTACTGGCAGAATCTACCTCATGCAAGAAGGTCATCAGCCTTTGACTTTCCTTTCTTATACCCAGATTGTAGCAAACATATCCAATCATCTTCTTTTCCGAGCTCCTCTAGGAACCTGCCCCCATGGTTGTTAAATGCAACAGAACAAGTGAAAAAGGCAACCATGCCTTCTCAATCCTTTTCTGATATGGGTAGTAAACATCATCATTATACTGCAAATGGAACTAATTGTCTTACTGCTCTTCACCATTCATCATTGGTTTCTCATCCCCACAGTTCCATGGTTTCAATCTCACACCAGAAAAATTCACCTGGCTCAGCATTGTTTGTTCAACCTCCAGTCTTTCCATTTAGTCCCGAGGTTAATCCAAATTCTTCAATAAACATGAGCTCTGGGAAGAAAATCAATCTTGGAAACAGAATGAAGTCAAATCCTTTTGGTGCAAGGGTTCCTGATCATTACCAGAAAATTAAGAAGAGGCCTGCAACTATGGCAGATGATTTGTTGCGGCCCACCAAGATGCCTAGTGTGATCCCGGAAGATTCAAGTGCTGTCACAGAGCTAACAAGAGAGAAATCTAACATCGAAATCTGGCATAATGAACCCAGTTCAAATGGGGATGAAACAATCGATGTAGGATATGGTCCTAATGAGGTTAACGAGGATGGAACTTCAAATGACATTGATTATTGTAAAGCAGATGGTATGGTGAAATCAGGTCCTATTAAGCTAAATGCAGGAGCCAAATACATTCTCAAACCGAGTCGGAATATGGATCAAGATAACTCCAGACTCATCCATTCTACCATCCCTTTTGCTGCTGATGCTGATTGTGACAGCTTTTTAGATTCCCAGAAGAAATCAACAATGATTTACAGGTTCTAGGGGTGGGTCATGGTCATGTCATCCTAAAACAGGTGATGAAAGTGCAAGTGTGCCTCGTGTGTTAGTCTGTAGCTATTTTACTTGTTAGTTCATGCTTGTTAAATGCCACGAAGTGTAGTTAAAAGGATTTGTTACCGGTCCAGAAACAGGTGAAATCAGACTTTACATAACATAAATCAGATGTAATGTAATTTTTCAAGCTTTTTTTTTTTTTTTTTTTTTTTTTTTTTTGTAAAAAATTTTTTTTGGGGTAGGTATAAAAAAAATGAGTTAATAAACCAATAAAAAAATTTATTT
>CANXYC010135913.1:0-13742 GCA_948193065.1 Aleurites moluccanus
TATATATATATATATATATATATATATATATATATATCCGAAAGAAACATCCATATCAAGAACATGGGTAAGAATCAGAATGTGGTTAGGCTTACAAAGAAACAGAAGTGCTCACAATCCAATAGCACTATCAAATATCATGGTAGAACTACAGAATGAATTAGTAGCCATGCTACCTATCATAACAGAGCACATCAGTAGTCCTTGCTACTTTATCGCAAACGCATGCTTGGCCAGGCATACGCCTAGAGCTCGTGGTCCCCTCTAGGTGGAACACTGGTATAGTAACCCTACCAGCTAAGTTCCCAGAGTGCACAATGGATCAATGAATTTACTCTCATTGGGAAGAGCGTTCTATCCATAGGATCATATGGTTCCATCTCACAAGAACATATTGGTCACAATACCATCAATATATCTCATAATTTCAATCAATTTTTAACAAGTATTAAGCAAGTTGGAATCATGTGATCTTGATCCAAGAAAATTGACCAAGTCACTTACAATATATATACATGTACATATACATGGTAATTTCATGAACAAATGATAAATTTCAGTTTTAGGATATCATAGGATTTTTTATTAACAGTCCAGTAATAGGATATTAAGCATGTAGGAATCATATGTGTTAACATTTAGAATACTTGGTCATGTTATCTCAATGAAACAAAGACAATGCAATGTTCATACTTACCTCAACATAGATATATCCTTGAATTCCTTTAACAGATTGCCCACAATAAACTCCTCAATTACTTAGATTTTTTCTTCCTAAGAAATTTCTCAAATATACAAAATTAGGATTTTTCCCAAATCAATAATATTCAACATGATTTCTGAATATTTAATCATCTTAGAATTTCTATTCTTAATTCCTAACATCAATTTAATTTATCTCTTAAAAAAAATCTGCATTTAATTTGAATTCATTGTTCATATTACTATTCATGACAGTCTATTAATTTTGATTCCTCCAATATTAATTACAATGTATAGCCTTAAAATGTTTGCAATAAATTTCTTATACCCATAATAAATTATTCCAACTCTCAGACTTAATTAATCTAAAAGAAAAATAAAATTTGAAGAAATTTATCTTATTTCTCCAAAAACTGACTTCCTGAAATATTCTGCTTGAATCTGACAATTTCTGCCTTAAAATATGCTAATCTAGAGGTCTAATGTATTAATTTTGAATATTAATGCCTTAAATAAGAAATGGAACTGATTTGAGAAGAATAAAAGAAGAACGAAGAAAAGAAGAAAGAATATTGTGCAGAAAATCGTCACTGGCCACTGGGTTAAATAGGTCATTGCCCAAGATTTTGCTCGCCAGCTTGCCTCGCCAACCTGCCTCGGTAATGCTACCTCACATGAGCCAGCTCCCCATTCTCACTTCACATTTCTCAGTTCGCACTTCCCAGCTCACCAAACTAATCTGGCAATGCCACTTCGCTGTTCCAGCTCGCATATGTCGCTTCGCATATGCTGCCTCACCAAACTCTCCTTGCGAACTCTTCCTCGCATATGCATCCTCGGGCAATGCCTCTTCGCCAACTCGCTTCGCCAAACTCTGCTTGTGAATTGCCACTTCGCACATCCCTTCTTCGCAGAATGCCTCTTCGCATAATGCCACCTTGCCTTTTCCTCCT
This sequence comes from Aleurites moluccanus, assembly GCA_948193065.1. Lineage (NCBI taxonomy): Eukaryota > Viridiplantae > Streptophyta > Magnoliopsida > Malpighiales > Euphorbiaceae > Aleurites > Aleurites moluccanus. The sequence continues at coordinate 1,656 of CANXYC010135913.1, forward strand.
CGCGAAATTCTCTTCTCAACTTCCTCTTCGCGAACTTCTTCTTCGCAATTTCATCTTCGCCAAACCTCACTTCACATATGCCACCTCGCATATGTCTCTTCGCCAATTGTCACTTCAGTAGCCTCACCTCGCCGCTTCACCACTTCGCCAGCTCGCATTGCCTAGCTCGTAAAATGTCACCTCGCATTTTGCCGGCTCACCATAGCAAGATCCTACTAAGTTAAAACTCCTCCTCGGAACTTATACTTAACCAGCTCGCAAAAGAGCTACAAACATCCAAACTTCCTGATTCTTTTTACCACTTAAAATAAACATACAGAGGTTCAACATATCAAAAATTCATATCACAAGAGCAATTACACAGACCATGGTGACTCTCTAAATGTCACCCAGACTTACTGCTTACAATCCATCCAAACAGGTCTGATAATTTCCATTCTCCACTGAGATATACTTATCCAAAATTCCTAAAATTTTACAAACAACAACACAACACATAAAGAAACATTTTTCATGTTTACACCTTTGGCTCAATCTACCTCAGTCATTCCCAGAAAATTCAAAAATTCACAGACTTCCTGCAGATATACTCAATCGGACAAGTCTTGCTCAAAGGGACATAATTCCTCACACACACAGAATTTTACCAAGTTATTTTACAAAATTTCATACAAGACATAGATTCACAATTTCTATGTTCTACACTTTACTAAATTATTTCTTTAAGAACCTACAATCAACCTCACAAATTCCTCCAACTAGAAATTTACTGCATCTTCTCAAAACATTCATATCTTTAATTAATTTAAATTTATCAAATACAAAATAAATAAAATACAAAAAAATGGCAGATATTACATTCTTCCCCCCTTAAATAAATTCGTCCTCGAATTTATAATAATCTACCTTAAGCCTGAAACAAATAGGGATATTTATCTTGCATGCTTCGCTCACTTTCCCATGTACACTCTTCCATAGCTTGGTTCCTCCACAAAACCTTAACCATTGGTATCTCTTTATTCCTTAGCTTCTTAACCATTAGATCCACAATGGAAATTAGAGTTTCCTCCTATGTTAAATCCGGTTGAAGGTCCACTTTCGGCACTTGTAGCATATGAGAAGGATCGGCAACATACTTCCGAAGCATCGATACATGAAATACCGAATGTACCTTATCCATGCTAGGAGGCAATGCCAACTTGTAGGAAACCTCCCCAACCTTACTCAAAATCTCAAAAGGTTTGATAAATCTTGGAGACAACTTACCTCTCTTGCCAAATCGTAAAAATCCTTTCATTGGAGAAATCTTTAGAAACATAAGATCTCCAATGGAAAACTGAAGATCCTTTCTCTTTGGGTCAGCATAGCTCTTTTAGCAACTAAAAATTGTCTTCAATCTTTCTCGAATCAATGAAACCTTTTCTGAAGTATACCTTATCAGTTCCGGTCATTCAATATGCTTTTCTCCAACTTCATCCCAACACAATAGAGATCTACATTTCCTTCCATACAAAGCTTCATAAGGAGACATCTGGATCGTGGAATGATAGCTATTATTGTAGGCAAATTCAATCAATGGCAAGTGAGCATCCCAATTTCCTCCAAAGTCTAGAATGCACATCCTCAGTATGTCTTCTAGAGTTTGGATGGTCCTCTCCGATTGCTCATCTATTTACGGATGGAAGGCTGTACTGAAATCAAGCTGAGTACCCAAACATTCTTGCAATTTCTGCCAAAACCTTGAGGTAAATTGAGTACCTTTATCTGATATGAATGAAACTGGTACTCCATGAAGTTTGACAATCTCATCAACATAAATCTGGGCATACTGAGAAGCTCCATAAGTCATCTTGACTGGTAAGAAATGGGCCGACTTGGTTAGCCTATCCACAATGACCCATATCGAGTCATAGCCTCTTGAAGTTCTCGGCAATCCAACTATAAAATCCATAGTTACCCTCTCCCATTTCCATTCCGGCAAAGGCAACTCTTGAAGTAATCTTGATGGTTTTTGATGCTCGAACTTGACTTGCTGACAGGTTAGGCATTTGGATATATATTCAGCAACATCTCTTTTCATTCCACTCCACCAATATGAATTCTTGATATCATGGTACATCTTTGTTGCACCTGGATGCACATTATACTTGGCATGATGTGCTTCCTTAAGAATCATATCCCTTAACCCATCAACTGCTGGAACACATAGCCTGCTACCATGCCTTAACATGCCATCATCCACATTAAATCCTGGAGATTTTTCTGATCTCATATCATCTTTTATCTTCACCAACTGAGGATATCTATCTTGAGCTTCTCTAATTTGATCAATGAGAAACGGTTTAACTTGAAAGTTTGCCAAAAGCACTCCTGAATCTGACAATTCTAAACTGATTCTCATATCATACAACCATTGCATTTCCTTCACTAAAGGTCTTCTACTCACTTGAATATGAGATAAGCTCCCTAAGGACTTCCTGCTCAATGCATTGGCTACCAATTGGCTTTCCCGGGATGGTATAAGATTTCACAATCATAATCCTTAAGCAATTCAACCCATCTTCTTTGCCTAAGGTTAAGATCTTTCTGTTGGAAGATATACTTCAAACTCTTATGATCTGTGAAAATCTCACACTTCTCACCATACAAGTAGTGTCTCCAGATCTTCAATGCAAACACTACTGCACCCATCTCAAGATCATGAGTTGGATAATTCATCTCATGCTTCCTCAACTGCCTAAAAGCATAGGCTATCACTCTTCCATGTTGCATAAACACATAACCAAGCCCTACTCTCGATGCATCATAATACACCGTATAGCCTCCTTCATTCGACGGCAAAGCTAAAACAGGTGCCGTGATGAGATAAGTCTTTAACTTCTGGAAGCTCTCTTCACAAACATCCGACCATAGAAATTTAACTTGCTTCTGGGTAAGCTTGCTCAAAGGAGCTGCAATCTTGGAGAAGTCTTGAACAAATCTCCTGTAGTAGCCTGCCAAACCCAAGAAGCTTCTAACTTCTGAAACATTCATGGGTCTAGGCCAGCTAAGAATTGCATCAACCTTCCTAGGATCAACTTTAATCCCCTTTTTGCTCACTATATGCCCCAGAAAGCCCACATTCTCAAGCCAGAATTCACACTTCGAAAATTTTGCAAACAGCTGATGCTCTCTTAAAGTCTGCAACACAATTCTAAAGTGTTCCTCATGCTCTTCTTTACTTTTATAATATACAAGAATGTCATCAATAAACACAATGACAAACTTGTCCAAGAATGGCCTGAACACCCTATTCATCAAATCCATGAATGCAGCTGATGCATTAGTCAATCCAAATGGCAATACTAAGAACTCATAGTGTCCATATCTGGTCCGGAATGCTGTCTTCGATACATCTTCATTCCGAATTCTCAATTGATGGTACCCCGACCTCAAATCTATCTTGGAGAAATGACTTGCACCTTGCAACTGATCAACTAGATCATCAATTCTTGGCAAAGGATATTTATTCTTGATAGTCACCTTGTTGAGCTGCCTGTAGTCTATGCATAGCCTCATAAAACCATTCTTCTTCTTCATAAAGAGTACAGGTGCTCCCCACAGTTAACTACTAGGTCTAATGAATCCCTTATCAAGCAGATCTTACAACTGAGTTTTCAATTCTTTCAACTCAACTGGTGCCATACGGTAGGGAGGAATAGAAATCGGACTTATGCCAGGTAGCAACTCTATACCGAACTCTATTTCTCTATCCGGTGGCAAACTAGGCAATTCTTCAGGAAATACGTTCAGAAACTCATTGACTATTTAAATCTGCTCTATACTTTTCACTTCCTTACTAGTATCCTGGACATAAGCCAAATACCCTTGGCAACCCTTCCTCAACAACCTTCTTGCCCCAATAGAAGATATCACATTGTATGGCACTTCGCTCCGCTCCCCTTGGAACTCAAATTCTTCTCCCGAAGGTGGCTTAAAGACAAGCTTCTTCCCATTACAATCTATAATGGAATAGTGTTTAGACAACCAATCCATGCCCAAAATCACATCAAACTCCAACACTGGCAATTCAATCAAATCCATACTCAAGCTCTTGCCATCTATGCTAACCACACAGGATGGATAGAAGTTCTGAACCTCAATCTCTTCCTCTAAGGGAGTAGAAACAACCAACACACTATTAAGCAATTTACAAGGCACATGCAACTTCTTAGCAAGACATGATGATACAAATGAATGTGTAGCTCCCAAATCAAACAATACTCTAGCATTCAAGGCTTGAATTGGAAGAATACCTGTAACCACTATATTGGATGCTTGGGCTTCGTGCTGAGCTAAAGCAAAAACTCTCCCCCTGCCTCTATCCATAGGAGTCGATCCTGAAGCCTGAGCCTCATGCTGACCTGATCCTCTGCCAGCCTCAACAGTCCTGCCCAGAATACCTCTACCTCCCCCTGGCTGCTGACTGATGCTCCTCTCCCTGCTCATTTGAACTGTAGCCTGAGAAGCCTGAGGTCTACCTCCAAAAGATAGCTGTGGACAATTCTTGAGAAAGTGACCTTGCTGTCCATATCTGAAATAAGCTCCCGATGCATAATGGCAAAGTCCACTATGAAATTTGCCGCATGAAGAACACAGAGGTTTAGGAGCCCTGGGTGATGCAAAATTAGCTGATCCCTGACTCATCTGAGAAGTAGGTCCAGGAGTAGTCCTACTCTACTGCAACCTTCCTGAAGGTCCCCTATATCCATTTCTGGAAATTGACTGATGAGCTACTATCATAGTCTTCACCCCACTGTCTGGCTTGGAAGAACTATCAGCTTTAAACTTCTTCTTCTCAACCCTCTATGATCTGGCTTCCATTTCCCTGTTCTCAATGATCCTATCTTTGTCCACCAACTTGGAATAAGAATCAAATTCAAGTACAGCTAGGAGCTTAAACAATGGAGCCACCAATCCTTTGTGGAATCACTGAATCTGTGCCGCTTCTGTAGGCACCAATGCAAGAGCAAACTTACTCAATTGACTGAACTTCCTGGCATACTCAAAAACACTCATGCTAGGAGTCTGCACTAATCTCTCGAACTCCAGGGACTTAGATTCCCTCACACTCTCAGGAAAAAATTCATTCAGCACTAACTCCTTGAATCTCTCCCAAGATAACTCTTCATTATCCTGAAGCATACCAGAAATGCTTCTCTTGAACCAGCTTTTGCTTCAGCCTTCATCAGATAACCCACAAACTCAATAGCCCTTCTATCAAGAATTCTTAGAATCTGCACTTTCTCTTCAATCTCTTTTAAGAAATCGGCAGGATCCACTTCACCCTTATATTCTGAGGGCTTGAACTTAAGAAACCTTTCAAAGGATAACTTTTCCTCTTGACGCACTACCGGTGGTGGAAATACAGGAGGAACAGGGATCTCTAGAACTTGCACTGGAGGTACCTGCTGCTGCCTCTGCTAAGTAATAAACTTAGCTATCATTGCATAGTTCCTCTGCAGCTGGTCTAACTGTTGTGCCATATGAGCCACATCCACTGGTGGCACATGAGGACCTCATCACCTCCATTCCCACCTACTGAACCCTCTTTAGAAGGTAACTCTCTCCTAGGACGGCCTCGACCTCGTCTTTTACCACGACGCGGAGGCATCTCGATACTGATAAGAAGAACAAACATTATCAGACTCACTACGCATACTTAACATGGATATAAATACCAAAGGAAGATACAATTGGACGAGACAGGATTCCCATGCTCCGTAGTTATCTTAATCAACACTTATACTAGTGCTCATGCATCTCTATTAATCTTTTATCATAAGGATTATAAACCTAGTGCTATGATACCACCTCTGTCACAACCCAACTCCAGTGGTGCGACGGTCCTAGGGCAAGGGTAAGCTTAAGGCCACCATAAACCCGTAGAACTCTCATTATCCTGGATCTCATTTATATCAAAATATATTCATCATACAATAATCATTTCTGTGATCAATATAAGCATAAATCATATCTTTCTTTTCATATCATTTCATAAATTAGCTCTTATTCCTCACTGATCAAAAGATGCATCCCACATCACTAAGGAACAAGAGTAACCTAATAAATCATACATCAAAATATTATCATCCTTAAATGACTAACTATGAAGCTCTAGAGTATACTCCCAATACAAATTGTATCATAACACCATCCATTGAATATACATAATCATATTTCAAAATAATTACAATGAAGCTTCTTGGAAGAATGAGTCAAGAATCTTGATCTTCTTTACTAGCTCCCTCACGAGCTACTCTATCACCTGAAATCCACAGAAGATGAGTGAGCCTTCAACTCAGTAAGATATGAACATGCAATAAGAAAGAAATACATATAAATTTACTAATATCTCTCACTATACTTATCCAATTGTTACAATTCATTATCCTAATTAAATTAGACATCTGAGGTTCTAACATATCCGAAATTGAGGCCATTTGAGTTACTACACAATTTGTGGTGAATTTCTAAACTAGGGTCTACAACTCTGCAACCAGTCTCTAACTTTTACCCGAATAGTCTTCACTCTTTTATTTATAACTCAGTATGTAAGTGTCCAATTCTCATTATCTTTTCACAAGTTTTTATCTAAGATATAAAGAAATATTTTTTATGTTCTGAGTTTTCCCTGAATCAGATCTTAAGGTCCTATAAAATGCAAAACTCAATAGAGTATCTTAGTGGAACCCTAACCCGATCCAGTCCTAATCAGGGCTTTGTATCTCACAACACAGCACGAATTTGACAAAACTTACTTCTATACATATAATTTGGACACATATAGCTACAAATTTTATGTTTTATAATTTTCTAATTTCTGAATTTAAGGCTACGAAATTGAGGGCTCAATATTCTGCTCATAACCAAAAATTTTAGAAATTCTGAAATTTCAGAATTTTCCCCCAACACACAACTTCACATAACAAGCCTCAATTCTATTTCTAACTACTAATTACTTATATATAACCTCATATAAGGTTTCTGACACTATCAATTTGGTTTATATTATACTAATTCAAAAATGAAAATTTTTACCTAAACCAAACCCTAACTCAATCTTCCCATCTAACATGTTTCTTCTAATTCTAACTTCATAGAAATACTACGCAACCTTCATTCTTTCATTTACAACAAAAAAAATCAAACTTTAGAGTAAGGTGAAGAAATTACCTCTTGAGATCCTTTGCTCCAAATGCTTGATCCAAGCCCAAATAATTTAATTAGAAAGGATGAGGATGATTATTTGTGAAGGATGGAAGGTTGGATCATGGGTTTTGGGTATGGTGTGAAGAAATTGAAACCCTTGAAGCTCCTACAATGGTGGCCGGCTATGGTTGGTTTAAGAATGGAGAAGATGACTTAATTTGGTTAAGGGTTATATATGTCTATAGGTTTAAAATTTACCCATATTTACCATTTTGTCATTTTTAATTTAATTTCTATCTCATTTTCCCTTTAATTCTTTAAATACTTTCCTATATTTAATTTCTCCCCCATATATTTTTAATACACTTTTTATAATATCTATTTTAATGTTCATTAAGGTCACTTTGTCAAAAGAGCTATAATTATTTATTTAAAAATCGAGTTCTATGCGATGCTTACAATTAAGCTTATTTAAAGCTCCTAACTAGAATTAATTATTTCATTACCTATTTCATTCAATTAAATTCTCAACCAAATTCTATAATTCCCTTTAATATCTATATTTAATTGTCATTGATTAATTTCGGTTATTGATCTCTTGAGTATCTCGAAAAAAAAAAGAAAATTCTACCTGATTGATGGTTCATTCGATTTTTCATAAATCTCTTTTAAACTTTCAATATTTCTTCTTAATTTCCTTTTAAACTTGAATGAGTTATTACAAAAATGGTGCTGATGAACAGTAGAACACCAAATTTTTAGTGTTCTACTGTTCATCAAATGTATTTTTTTTTTCATTTTTTATTTAATTTATATATATATAAATTTTATAATTAAAAACAAAATTTTACAAATAAGCCCATATTTTTTTTAATTTTTGTTATTTTGTTTTTAATTTATACAAATAATTAACATTAAAAATTTTAATTTATAAAAAAATTTCATTATATTTAAATTGTAATTTAATATATATATATATATATATATATATATATATATATATATATATATTCTTACATAAATATTTAAAATAAATACAAGCAATAAAATTAATATTACAAAATTTTTATAAAAAAATCATATTTTAAGAAAACTAATTAATTTGGACATATAATATAAGAATTTGAAATAATTCGAATTAATTTATACCAATTATTATATTATATATTCAATTTAATTATAGGTTTCGGTTGATTATCATTAGATTTTGAATTAATTAAATTTAGTCTCAATTAATTTAATTAAGTTTTGAATTGTCAAAATTAGGTCTCGATTGTTTTATATATTAAATACAAATTAAATATAAAATATTAACACTAATAATATTAATTAAATTACCATAAATATTCAAAATACATATTAATATAATAATATAACGTAGATTAAAATATAAATAATTTAATAATCTGGTAGATCAACTCCGAATATTCCAATATTATCAAAATATTTTTTTATATTTGTATTTAACTTTAATTATAAATGTAATGTAATTTTCATATTTATATTTAATTTTAATTATAAATATTAATTCTTTTTGTTAATGTAATTTTATTATAAATAATATATTAATAGTAAATGAGTCATTTAATTAATAAATTATTATAATTTAATTTGTTATATTATCACTTTACTAAATTAATAATTAGATTTTTTTTTAATAAATATGTAAAATATATTTATTTATGGGCAATTAGTGAAATATTATAAAATATTAGGAAATTATAATAAATTATATAAAATAGATAAAAAAGAATATATTTTTTTTTTTTTGTGAAAAATGGTATTAAAAATAGAGTTATGATTGGAGATGAAATTACTGTTTGATGTGATATGAATTACAAAATAGTGTAAAGTTGATTGTATTTTGGTGTTTATGATTGAAGATAGCCTAAATAATAATTTTGAATAATTTGTGTAACTTAAATTTATATTTAAATAATTTATGTTAAATTTAAAATAAATTATTTTTTAAATTTTAATATGAGAAAATGAAATATATATTTACAAGGATTATTTTCTGAATTTTAAATGATTTAAATATATTTATAAAAAATAAAATAAGAAAAAATAACGGCAAAGAAAGGGAATAACAGAGAAAAGACAGATTGCCAAATTTGCCTAGCTTCATAGTCATAATAATCATATTTGTACCTTTAAAAACAGTGTCATATTTATGATATAGCGTAGGTATACCAAACAAAATTTTAATTACTTTATTTTGTAATTACTTCTGATTTTCTCTAATCTCAAATTACTTCCGCTTATTACTTTAGAAATCATCTTCCTAGTCGACCCTTAATCTAATCCTCCATTTTTCTCCAATCACTACCACTGGTACAACTTTAAATTTGCCTATCCACTTCCAATCCTTCATGTATATAACACTATTTTTCATGGCTTTTGTACTTATATTAGTACATATCACGTCTCCTATCTAAGCCAACACCCTTTAGTTCTTTTTGTTTTTGTTTTTGCACTTAATGCAAGTGCTGGTGGTGAAGAGGCAGTAGGTGATTTTGGAGCACTGGCGAAGGGACCTACACTTGCAGTTGGTGATCGAGTTCGATCTTGCTGAGAACCGGAGATGATGGAGGAGCTCAGTGGTTGGAGCTTTTTGTGCTCGCAGCTACTCGATCAGTGATACCAAGAGCAACGACAACAAGCGCACTGTAAGATTCAATAGCGATAGAAACTGCGATAATGGTTGTCCGGTGGTGTTCAAAGGCGGATTGACGTGCATGCAAGGGGGTGCCCCTTGAATTTTCAATTTTTTTTATTATTTATTTTTTATATTTGTATAAAATATTGTGTAAAATTTTATTGTATTGTGTAAAATGCTATTATATATTATTGAATTCTAATTTCACATAACAATGTATAAAATATTGTGTAAAATGCTATTATGTATTGGGTAAAATATTGTGTAAAATGTTATTATGTATTGTGTAAAATATTGTGTAAAATGCTATTTTATATTGCTAAATTCTAATTTCACATAATAATATGTAAAATGCTATTATATATTGCTTCAATTTCTTAATTGTGTATGCCCATATATTTGCATAAATTATTTTGATTTGTTCTAATTATAAAGTTGGTATAGTTTGATATATTTTCTTTGCTAATATATAGATTTTCTAATAATTATTATCTTTTATGTATGTATTTTTCTCTTGAAATCAGCTTTATGTAGGTATGTTGTTGCGGATTTTTTCATTTTATTTCTATGAATATCTATCATATATTATCCTCTTACTATAATTATAATAAATTTACATATTAACAGTTTTTTCTTAATTTTTTAGCTCATTTCGATACATATTGATTTTTCTTTCCTTCTTATTTTTCTTTTACATTTTTTTCCTATAACTTTTTTTATTTATTTATAAGTTTAATGAATATATTTAACTTGTCAATTTTTTACAGAGATAACAACAATAATTAAGTCATGAAAATATAAGTAGAATATTTTAGTTTTTTAACCATTGAACAATTTTTTTTTTCAATTGAAAAATAATGCATCAATTTGTATGTATCTATATGTTCACAAAATATTTTTAATCAATTAATTTTTTAATTAAATTATTTAAAATTTTATCGATTCGTATACTCAATGATATGTTTATTTCATGCATATATATATGTGCTATATATTTTTATATTTTATTTATTAAATTTGTATTTTTTCTGATTCAAAACCTTCTTATTGGTTAATCCAGCTTACAGTAATAGTAAGTCATAAAATGATAACTAATGAGTTGTTTGTATATTTTCTAATTTAAAAATTATCTCTACTTATTTCGAAACAGAGATAAAAGAATCTTCTTACAAATAATTTTTGTGTCATTCTATTAATTTTTACATTCCTCCCTGATGATGTTGATTTTTTGGTAATCAATGGCCGATATGTGGAGGCTTCGTTCAAGCCTTAATTCTCGATTTTTCATGTTTCTTTTATTTATTTGTTTGTTTTGCGAGAAAATTAGAGTAATTTTCTTCATTTTTTATTTTTCCTTTCTCCTCACTCCTTAGGGAGGGGTATTCTAAATATTACAGTTTATTTCTTTTATCTGTTATTTATTTATTATTTAAAAAATATTACAAAGAATTAAACAAAATGACTATTTATAATGTCAATGAAATCTCAACCATGAATTAGTTAGGTTGGTTAAAAGGAAATACTATTTCATTTTTATTTTTTCCTCTATTTTTTCTTCATAAATTAAACCGTTCATTATTTTATTTCTTATTACAGTCTAATATGCAAGCAGATTATTTTTTTAATGAATATTCTCCGTTTAGGAAATCTCAGAACCTTTTCATATCAAAATCTCAGTCTTAACTAGTTGGATTAAGTCTTATTGGCCCACCATTTTTACTTTTGTTTACATGTTTGTTGGTTTTTTTAAAACTTTTCATTTAAATTATGTTTGATATATTCTAATATGTATGGGGAATAAAATTTTATTCTTTTAATAGGATTTCATTTTTTTACTTTGGTATACAAATAATTTATATTTTCTTACATTTGAATAATTTTATAGTGATAATCATACATATTTTTAAATATAATATCATAAATAAATTTTATATAATTATTTAAAAAATAAATTGACATTTTATTTTAATTGAATTTTGATTCCATAATATATTTAACATGCACTTACATGCATGCCATAGATGTGATGCAGGCAAGTAAATATGTAAAGCATACGAGAAATTATACGTAAGGAATACACATTTCCTGAATAGGGAAAAAATATTCTTTTATATATATATATATATATATATATATATATATATATATATATATATATAAATATATCCACAGATAAAGAAATCGACTAAATCAGATTGTGGATTCTAATGAATAGAAAATTAGTATATTTTTAATAA
>CANXYC010135948.1:0-21486 GCA_948193065.1 Aleurites moluccanus
TATTAACATCCTAGTGAAAATCAGTCCTATATTGGACTATTGATTTTATTTTAATTTTTAATTTTTTTTTCAATTACACCTATTAATTTTTCTCTTCTCATATAATTGCGGTCATACATGGAGTTGTTGTGAGTTTTTCTATTGGAAATTCTCATCTTTGTTAAGGATAGGACACAATTTAGTGACTCAATGAGAAAAGTTAATAAACATTGAAATTCCTCTTTATAAAGATGAAGAAGAGGAGAAGAAAAATAAAGGAAACAGAGAAAGAAAAGGAAAGGAAGAACAAAGAAGAGGAAATGAAGAAAAAAAAAAGATGATTTTGATCATTTTGAATTTAGATTTGGTTTGGCACAAGGAGATTATGGTGACAAAAAAAAGAAAGGATAAGAGAGGTTGGAAGAAGGGTTGATGAAAGAGAATAATGAGGTGGAATACGAAGAAGTGGACAATGAAAATCCCTGACAATGAAGATGTGGGATGGTAACGTATGAAAAAATATCAAAAGCTTTAGCAAGTAGTGATTCATAATTCTTGAAAAATGTAGACATAATATTTCATCCATAGCATTTTTGTTTTTAATTGTTGTATTTTGAAAATATTTTCTCACTATCAAATTCCATTAAAAGAATTAAATTAAATATATTTTATAATTAAAATAATTAATTTTCTTCCAATATCTCAAAAGTTTTCAAATTATTTTATTATTAAAATTAGATTATTATATTCTTATTTAAAAATATTATCATTTTGTCAAATATATCTTTAATATATAATTAAATAAGGTGAATATAACATGAATATAATAAATTTGTTGCAATATCAAATTTGTGATTATGTTCATTCTTTACTAGTTCTTTAAAGTGAATTTAACATGAATATATAATAAATTTGTTGTAATATAAAATTAGTGATTATCTTCATTCATTATTTTTTTCACCTTAATTAATCTATATTATAACAAAATTTAAAAAGGGGAAGTAAGTTAAAACTTTTAAACGTCATATATTTTATTTATAATAAAAAATCAAGTATATTTAATATGAAAAATTTACATGAGACCCCAAAAAAAAAAATCATTTGTTGTATTTTATAAATAATAATAATTATTATTATTGAATACTAAAGAAAAAAATAATAAATTATGAGTTAAACGTAAAAGGTAAATATTAAAAAAAATACAATAAATTTACTAATTACATAAGATTCTTTTATATAGTAATCAATTTGAAAATGTATACACATTGGGTCTTTTATATAAATTTAATTATTCTCAAATTTTAAAAGTTTATATATTTTTTTATGGTAAAATAATGCAATTAAGGAGGAGACTTAATAATATGAGAAAATAATTTGCTGTAATTTATATTAGGTGACTGCAAGTTTTTGTCTACAAACAACCTTTTTTTTTTTTTTTTAGCTCCAAGTTGTTTTGTGTGTCTCTACAATATTTCTTTTGGATTATTAATATTTTTGTTTTAGTTTAACTTTTTTTTTTTAAATGGCATATAATATTTTCCATTTAATATAAACATTCAAACATGAAAATATTTTAACTTTAGTTTTTAAATTATTATTTTAGTGATATTGAATTAGGTGAAAGTATATTATTCTTGGAATAATTAAGAAGAAAAAAAAAATTATAGGAAATAGAATTTATAATCCAAAATATCAAATTGTATCAAAAGAATTTAAATTAAAGATTTTTTTAAACTTGTTTTTATATGTTATATTATTCAATTATCCACTAAAATAATACTAATTAAAATATTAAATTGGAATCTAACTTGAGAAACTAAAATAAATAAATTATATATATATATATATATATATATATATATATATATATATATATATATATATATCTTTTAAAAAATATAAAGTGTGATGTGAGTTAAGAAACTCAAAAGACACATCTTAAAAGCAACTTAATCTTGACATTTTCATTAATTATCTTATAATATAAAATGTTATGTGAGTTAAGAAACTCAAAATACACATTTTAACATCTCCATTAATTCTTTTAGAATATAAAGTGTTATGTGAGTTAAGAAACTTAAAATATATATTTTAAGATTAAGTCTTCTATTTTTAATGTGTAATTATTTTTCCTTAAAAAAATTGAGAAAAATAGAAAAATAATCTCTTCAAAATTAGGCTATCCATATGTAAAATAAAATCATCTCTAAGTTTTAGCCTTTCTAAATAATATATAGATTTCTTAATAATCAAAACACGAAAAATACATTAATATCATGATTAGATAAGATAATCAAATTTTTAAAACATTAATTCCAATTAAAATAGCAATACACTTCCTTTCTTCACTAAATTGACAAATTTGTTTTCAACATTATAAAAGTTGACCTAAAATTTATGCAATTAAAAAATTGATTAAAATTACACATCAAGATATAGTTTAACCATAATAATATATTCTCCTGATAATAGATCTAAAATCGATTCTCCTCTTTTTAATACTAAAATAAAAAAAAAAAATTGATTAAAATTGGAAAAAGGAAAGAAATTAGTTTTTTTTTTTTTTTAATGGTTGCTCATTATAATTATAATAGATATGTGCTTCTGAGAAGCACAAATGTTTAATAATTTTACTTTTTTGTAACTATTTTTAAATTTCAATTCAAATTCGACAAAGAAATTTTAAAATATTGCAAATTATTTTTGATAGGTGATGGATAATGTATAGCACCCTGCCAAATGGATCATCCCCTCTTTCTGCCTTCCTTTGTAGTAATTTACAGAATTAACAGAACATATATTTGAGAATATGATTGGCATGTTTAGTTCGGTGAGATTGGGAATGGAATGCAATTTTTAGAATAAATTTCTATTTTTTTTTTATCTTTTATTTTTGAATAATTCTAATTTTTATTGATATAATATATATTTTTAAGTATAATTATTAATTGAATCAATAAATTTTGTTTTATTACTTTAAAAATAAACTTAAATAAGATTTTCAAGTTCATAGACATTTATTTCCATGACCAAACAATCTCTGTAAGTTTTAACATGGAACCTTCACAAGTTGTTTCTGTCATTCATTTACAAAGCTCTTGCTAAACATTTGCTGCAATAGCAAAAGAATCCCAATGACAAAGAACGAACACTCCAATTGAAGAAATTTACAAAATTACAATATCATCTCATAAACCACAACGTGCATGTGCATCTTTGTTCAAATGCATCAAACTATACAGATTTGGAGATATACTTTGGCCAATTAGAGATATCATAGGACATCCAATCATATGCTAAAAAGATAAGTACCTAAAATCATTAAAACAAAAAGGGAGAAAATGACAGCAGTCTGTACACTTGTCTGAAAGTTTAGCAGTCGCTCATTCTATCAGCTAAATGTTGAACGATTGCTTTCTTTGAGAGCTTATAATACTTGGTTAGTTTGTGTGTTGCTTTGCTATCAGCCGCAGCTCGGATAAGCTCATCTTCTCCAAGATTAAAGCAGAGGGCATTGTTTCTGCAGCCTCATTAATGAAATAAAAAATTGAGCAAAATTCGGTTGAATTGTTAGTTGTGTTGCTCTGTGAATTAGGTAAGTCCATTTGAGGATTTAAGTCTTTAGCCTCTGTAATGATTGAAACTGAATTTGAACTCTTCTTCCTTTTCTTCTGTGGCTGCAAAACCGGATTTGGGTTTTCCTCCGAAGAAGCATCATTAATCTTTACATCCAAGCTTGCCAGACTTAACTACTACCTAGTGGCATTTAGTGCACCTACCCCAGATTTGTTTCGTTTCTTGCCTTTAGAAATAAAAGATGAACTTGAATCAACTACTACCGTAGACAAACCAATTTCTTGGAGAATTGGTGGGTTTGACTTGATATTTCTCCCTGCCTGTTCTTCCTGTGAATTCAGGGACAAGTTCAAGTTGGATTGTTTTTCATCAGCAACGTTTTCACTCATTTTAGTTTCTGGCATAGTTTCTCCTTCCTCTTTAATCTGTAATTTGATTGCATTTTTCCCTTCCCTGTCCTGCACCTCTAAAAGTGAAATAAAGGCACTATTTTCTGTCTGGGACACAGCAGGTTGTGTCTTCACAAGTTGCAGAGGATTTTTCACCGTCCCCTCTGTCTTTAGAGCAGAATTTGATGAAACGAACTTCTCAGCTGCAGTAACCTTTAATTCTTTCAAGGGCTGCTTGCATGCACCTTTGAGAGTGAAATCACTTAGTTTTTGCTCTTTATCAAGGTTTCTTTTCTTCCGATTGAGGTCAGTTACACATCTCAATTCTTTTGCACTAACATTTTTTACAACAGTATCTGCAAGCTCCTCAAAGAAAAATGTGTTATGAACAATTTCATAAGCAGGAATAAATTAAATTTGAATGTGAGTTTTTATTATTCAGTGCTTCCACTTATGCAAAGCACATGAAGTCATAGATTTTTGTGCATTTATTTAATATATCAACATATTAATAGCAGACAATATGGAAAGGAAAGACTTAAAACCTCATCTTTTCTAGGATGAATTCCTTTGCCATCAGGATTCATCGATGAACTCGAAGGTTTGCTTTTGCCTGTAGCCCTACAACAGTATTCCTCATTTCCAGATACTTTTAAATAGACTTGCACAAATTTTTCATCTTACAGGGGTCCCCAGTAGCATGCCTACTAGTATTTAAGCCTAAATCTTTAAGAATAGCATTTGCCAGCTGTTCATTGCCAGAGGAACGAACCAAAAACAAAAAGTTAGGATCAGCTGCAAGAACTCTTCATGGAGATAACTCGCATTAGGACCACCTGATCCAGTTGCATGCAGTATACAAATCTCTTGACCTACAGGTTCAACCCATGTTGCCTTCCCTAGAGTTCTGAGCCCTTCAATACATGATCATATAGACTATGTACTGATGCACATTACATACTAGCTTAATTTAAAGCAGATGTGAAAGCTACTGGTACCTTGACCTTTTTATCAGGATCAGTTCTTTTCACTGGGGGCTTCAGCAATGAACTTAAGATTAAATCAGCTGTAGAGATAGAATTATGTTCTTCAACCTCCTCACTTACAACTACTGAATCCGAGTTGCTCAATTTGTTCTTCTTATTGGAGTTGTCAACTGCATATTTTGAAGCACCTGAAATGGAATTGCTAGCACCAACATTTGTAGGCTGTTCAATGTCAAAAAAGACAGTGCACATGTAGATTAGTACTTGTGTAACAGGAATTCGCATTACAAGCTACAAGAAAGAATGTGTCTAAAAGAATTGCAGAAGTCATTATGTTTTGGCAGCTAAGTACAACCACGACCTATATCAGTAGGTTGTGCAAAAAAAATAATGAAATGATGGGGATACAATCCTCAGAAATAGAAGTTTTATAGAAATAATTTCTACAATGATTTTGAAAGCAAATAATGGAACAAGAAGGCAAACATTTTATTCAGTTATGTTCCTGCCTCTGAATTGCCAGTCACGAGTGTGAATTATAGTTGCATAGGGACTAAAATCCTATTGCAATTTCTATTTTGCTAACAGTCCCACACTATATTTGGAAAAATGAACTTCATAACTTTTTCTCAAATAAACATTATTTATGTGCTTATTTTTAATTATAGGGAAAGATAAAAAAAAAAAAAAAAAAAGGAATCAAGTTTTCCTTATTGTTTTCCTGTCCAAGTATCATATATAAATATAACTGAATGGTATCAAAAAAACTACCTGAGCTTTAATCTTCTCGACACTACATCTCCCCTTATCTGCAGATTTTGACGTTAAATTTTGGATCGTTCTATGGCCATTTGGACGAAAACCATGCTCTCTACCTTCCCCCTTCCCTGTATTTTTTGGACAAATGTAGCTTGATGGTATCTCCTCATCAGAGGGACCAGCTGCCAATTTCAGAGAACAAGGACTGGAATCTTTTGGACCAACATTTGTAGGCTGTTCATTGGAAAAAAAAGATGTCACGGAGAATAACAATGTAAATTTGTCAATCACAAGTTGAAACAAAGTGCAGCATTCATACAGAACCAAGGAAGAAAAATGAGTTTCTTCTGCTATTACATTTCAAGTATCTCTTGATAAAAGGAAAAACGAAAAATAAATTATAAAAAAAAATATTATTTACTTATCAACCATTTGACACAGAAAGGAACCAAGTGGACATTATGACTAACAAGCCCTAGCGCATCATTTACTGTTACAGAACAGTGTCAGGCGGACCAGATTTGGCCAGTTTAATTTCTTGAATTCGTATTTCCTTAGTTAAACAAGATATTTTACTGATGTAAGAACAACCGATGATCACATTTATTTTTTATTTTTATTTTTATTTTTTTTGGATGCAGACATTTGAGCAAGTGTGTGTTTGTGTATCAGAGAGAAATTTTCAGAAGCAAAAAGAATTTAAGATGTTTGAATCATAGTTACATAAGAGATATGGTTATATAAAACACATGCATGAGAGAGATCAGAACATTTAAAATACAATTGAAACATCTCAATATAGTCGCAGGGCAGTAAGACAACTATTTAACCCCAAATTTGTTCAAACACAGAGCCTGGAACAAACTAAAAATCCAATTTTTTTTTTCCATCTTCACTTGCACAGCATGATGAGCCATTATAAATTGAAGCATGCAGGGTTGAAGTATCAGGACCTTAACAGTTTTGGATTGTTAGTTTTCTTCTCTTGTTGCTTCAAAGATGGATTTAATGTTGCACCATCTCCTCTTGTAGAATTCGATTCCCTCATTTCCTCACTCATGATAAATTCTGAGTTACGATTGCCCAATCTTTTGTTCTCATCCATAATGTTGATTGCTTTCCTTGGAACATTGAAGCTTGTGTTCAAGATACAAGCATCCTTAACTTCCTTAGCCTGTTCATTGCATGCAAAGGAACATCTCTAAATATCAGTCCACATAAGAGAAATCTAAAACAAATAGATCTTAAATGAAGAATGTATGATAATAGAAGCTGATAAAAGGTTCCTCCTACAAGGCACAAACATCAGAAAAATGAGAAACAAAACACCTCTAATTGTCCGCATGAGGTGTTGAAGACTTCATACTAATGAATTTACTATTAGCAGTGCCGGCATTTGCATCAGCCCATCAAAGTAACACCAGTTTTCTTTCTTTCCAAAGTGACTAGAGGATGGCTGAAGATAATTTTGCATTGAAAACCTATGGACCTGCCTCCAAGCAATACCAAACCAATAAACCATAATAAACCACACAAGAAACCAGCACCAACAAAATCATCCAGATTCAATTCAATCATGTTGGCAAAGTAGCTGAGACATAATATCTCATCGCATGAATAGCAATTTGAAGTTGAATATCTGAGGGCAGGTAGCAGGAATGGCAATGGAGTGAAGCCAAAAAAAAAAAAAAAAAAGGCGGCGGCCAGGAGGGGCAGGTGTTCCCATTTTATTTTATAATTTTATAAATTTTAAAAAATAATTGTATTCTTATATATATTATCATTAAGTACTACCAGCATATATATCAAATTATGAATAATATTATTCAGTAATATTTAGAAAAGAAAAAGAATAATATTGAGTATTCAGCAACATATATCCAAAGATGATCAAACATTCTCATATTTAGATTTGTCAAATAAAGAAGGGTTAAAATCGAGGCAGACTTGCCTAAATCCTTCCTGCCTCGATACCTTTGGTGGGGGTGGGAATATCCTATCGGATTTACAGGGTAGAGTTGCCATCTCTAACAGAAAAAACAAGTATATGCGGCCATCCTGCATATTTGCACATACACATAACATGCATATGTTTATCCAGATGCAAGCTCATGCTTATGGCTTCACACGTGATGTACATAAACTAATGTAAAGTTTTAAAGGTTTCGTATATTATACCAATTAATTACAAGAAATTAAGAAAATTAAGAAAGTAATTGTAAGAAAGCTTCCAGAGTACAACCCACTCATCGTTCTTGCAGAAGCATTTTCTGAGTAGAGCCTTTAATATTTCATGTAGTCTTTCAACTGGTTGCGTACGCATCAATAAGTGAACCTCAACATCATTCTTGTCCTTATCCCTCAAACTCTTTATTGAAACGTCGAGGCAATTTATCTTTTCTCTCAAAGCATTACAGCAAATATCAGACCACTCCGCATTTTCTACCCAAGCCAATTCACTATGCAAGGATATCAAATCTTCTTCAAGTTTATCAATTTCAGTATCTGCTTTTGTTATCAAGATCCTCAACACTTGTAAGCAGCATATCTCATTCAAAGCATCTTCTTCAATAGCATTTATAAAAGTTTATATAATGTAACAACCATAAACATATATATGCAATCAAAGTGATAAAGAAGAGTCCAAAAGACACTCATGTATACCACACCAAATCCATAACCAAAATAAAAATCACACTGCCATTCTGGTGGCGTATATAAATTGCTTTCTTCTGCAACTGAAAGTAAATTAATCAAATCAATATGGAAACATAACTTATACAAAAGCAAAACACTTTGATAAGGAATTGCAGCGAACCTGGCTCACATGGCGGACCCCAGAGATCCTAATCCATGAACTTTTGAATATGTTTATCCTGAAATGAAACTGCTAAATTAGATAAAACACCCACTATTCATTGCTCACAATTTCCAATAAGAGGTTTCAAGTTCAAATCCCACTAATTTTATTTTGGTTTATGAACAAATGAAAAATAATAAATTTCTTGAAATGAGTTGCAAGTTACTGAAATTGCCTCTATACAAACAATAAATATTGACTAATAAGACAATCCCAACCAACATGCAGTAATCAAAAGATAAGCACATAATTAGCACAATAATCAACCCAAGTTAACAGTAGAGCCCAAAAAAAAACTTCCAAAAGCTTTTAGAAAAGCGAAAATTAGTAAAAAAGTACCAAACAATAACAAAATTGATAAAAACCGAGCAAGTTCCAAAACGGAGAAAGAAAAGCTCAAAACTAATCAGGCATTCAACTTTTTTTAGACAAAGAAAAAAAGAAAATTAATAATTTCATAAATACATGCTTTTAAAAGATTATTAATCAAGATTGATGAATGTGAGAAAGTAAGTGAAAGAGGAAGAAAAGAAAAGAAAAGAAAGTGGAAAATGCAGCTTTCTCGGCTGCCAAGCAGACCAAAAGAAAATTACCTGCGCTTGCTGTGAAGAAGAAAGATTGAACAGACAATTTTCTTAGGGCTTCGAGTTTCTCAAGATTCTAGAGAGATTTTTGTGTGTTAGAGAGTGATTTCAGTGAGAGAATAAAACAAAAGCTGCTACTAAGCGACCAGCTGAGGAGAGGGAGAAACATATGAGAAAAAAAATATATATATATATTATATCAAAGACAAGGGTAAAATAGTAAAACTGTCTTGCGTGTAAATCTGGAAGATCACTTATGTTAGACACGTAGGCTTCTGTGGGGTCCAAAAGGCTAGATTCGTTTATAGACAGATGAATTGGCAGAATCTGGACCGTTGGTTAGTTGACTTTGAGGAAAAGAAGAAACGTATGGTTGTAATTAAAATTCCTGATGACATTGGGTCCCATAATTTAAAAATAAACATTTTTTGCAACCGAATTATTTTATCAATTTGAATTATCTGTCTCATTTAATATCTCATCTCTTGTATTTTCTAATGTTTCATATCATTAATTATCAAAACACTTAAAAAAATATGATATAATGCAAAAAAAAATACATAAGACAATTGATTGGACATTAATAAGACAAAAAATCATAATTATTATTTTACTAATATAATTATCATTTTGATTTGATTATATGAGAGGGAGTGTGAGGTCAGTAGTTGGATTCACAAAAATAAAAATGATTTTTTTTAAACTGCCAATTGAAAAAGGAACACATGGCAATATTATAGATACTTGTAGCTAAATAGTAAATAAGAGCTCTGGTATGAGCATTTGTATTTATAGGAAACTTAGGTGTATGATTCTTTTAACATGTTACATATTTTATTAATCCATTAAAAATTCAGAATGAGATTAGAGTGCAAGATAAATTCAACAAAAACATATAGATTTACATATGAAACAAATAAATAAAATACTAGATCTATTATAAAAAGACAAAAAATATAGGATTCTCTTATCTTCTCTTAGTTGATTTTGAGAGATCTTACCTTCAATATTAGTGAGAATTGATATGCTATAAGGAACCAATAATCGTTGACTTAAAGGTCTTATTTTATAGAAAGTGATAAAGTAAATTACCGAAAAGGACTAAGTTTATATAACTCTCAACAAATTCAATGAGCAAATCTATTCTTCAAAACTTTCAAGGAAGCTGAGAAAAAGAAATCACAAAGATTTGACAGCAAATCTTCAAGAGATCACCAAACTCTCACATGTGTCACCAAAGAAATGAAAAAATCAATACTTGATGTACCAAACTCCACTCAATCCTTCTAAAAGAAGGAATAGTAGCAAGAGGGTTAAATCCAACCCAGATTATTAACTAAAAAATAAGAGAAACCAAATTTAAATAAAGAAAACCATAGAAAAATAGCAAAAACCACCATGGAAGGATGGAGGGAGGAAGTGCCCACAGACTTAGCCGACGACACCTCTAAAGATAAAACTAGAAGAAAAGAAAAATTTTAGAGAAAATGAGAAGAAAATGAAAGATAGACAGAGAAAAGTTAACCCTACAAAAGGGGCAACTATTTGTCACTATTACTATTACATGTTTAATTAAATTTTGTCGCATCCTTTGAATGTCATAGTTAATTTAACTTCAATCCATTTATTAATTTTAATGAATATATGTTCATAAATTTTCATGTCATTATAAGAAAAAAGTGAGGATGATTTTTTTATCTCAACCTGAGATTGAATTTGGATTTCACTCAAACCGGATCTAATTCAAATCATTTGAAATCTAAGGTTGTAAATTAGGATATTCCAAGTTGAATTCAACTCTTATACAGGCAGCCAATCAACCATTATTGTTAAAAAAAAAAACTCTTTTTTCTCTTGCCATGAGTTAAGAAAAACTAACTCAAGTAACAAAGTATAACCTTAGAGATTAATATTAATATTAAGAGTTTACTTTATTAAAGCAAATTTTGATGCAACAAATAGTTTTGCTTATCATTTTGGTGGGTTGCAAGTGGTTTTGTGAGATGATTCAGGTTTCAATGTTTATGTAGAAGTGTAGCATGTCAAGTATATAACTGATGCCAAGGTTTTAGGGGCAATGACATTACGATTTGAAGTACAAATTTATCTCCGTCTTGGCTATGGTAAGGTTGCTTTTGTAGGCAATACAAAAACATGATAGATGTTATATAACGGAGTGCACTGCAGGAATAGTTTATAGTGATATTATTTATCATTTTGCTAGATTTTTTTTTATGATTTTATTTTTGTTCCAAGGAATGTTAATTGGATTCCGATTTGATGGCAAAAAATAAAAGCCTCATTGATGGTTTTGTTAATAACCATTTGGATTATTGGGTGTGGCTTCAAAGCGTGCTCATTATGCAAGCTAACTCTTCTTTATAAGGTTTTTTTTTTTCCATTTATTAATTTTTATGAATATATATATTCATAAATTTTCCATGTCATTATAAGAAAAAGGCGAGGATAATTTTTTATCTCAACTTGAAATTGAATTTGGATTCCATTTAATTTGAACCTAATTCAAATCATTTCAAATATGAGGTTGGGATATTCCAAGTTGAATCCAACTATTGCACAGGCAGACAACCAGCCATTATTAGTAAAAAAAAAACCTTTTTTTTCTCTTGCCATGAATAGAAATAAAATATTGCATGTGTAGAAATAAAATATTACATAATAATGATAATTAATCTTATATTACTTTATAGGTATATTATATTAAGAATAAATGCTTAACTGGTATAGAAAGCATATAATTTCCACATGAAATTGCTTTTTTGGAAAAATAGATTTTCAAGAAAGTAACTCTGGAATATATTAAATTATCACATTTAGTTAAAAATATAAATTTCAATGAAATGTAAATAATTATGTTTGTTTAAACCAAGAAAAATATGATAAAATGTAACAAATTACATTAATAACCTTAAAATGTAGTAAGATCTCATTTGATTTACCCGTTCACCACAGCTGTTAGCTATTACTAATAGCTAGTAGTTGATACTAATTATTAATAGATATTAGCTGATGTTGATATATTTAATGAGTTTTAAACATAAATATTAATTTTTATCTTTTATTTAAAGATTATTTTTAATAAGACTATAATTTTTTTTTTATTTAAATGAGACACAAGAGGGAATTAATAGAAAGTTAGAATTGTGGAGGAACATTTTGGAGTCCAAAGATTTCATATTAAGTAAAACCAAAATGAAATACATATATTTTAAGTTTAGTAAAGGTCGCAGTGGGGATAATGGGGAGTTAGCTTGGATGAAGTGGTATTATCCTAAAGCACCTATTTTAAATATGTAGGCTCAATCCTTCAAAGAGATTAAGGTAGTGAAGAGCATGTTAGTCATAGGATAAAAGCTGAGTGGTTGAAATTGAGTTTTACTACAGGAATCTTATATGACCGCAAGATTCCTAATAAATTGAAAGGAAAATTCTATTGTACGACTATTTGACCTGTCATGTTATATGATAGTGAGTGTTGGACAATGATTTGACAATATGTATTTAAGATGAGTGTGGCAGATGAGGATGCTAAGATGAATGTGTAGTCTTAATAGAATTGATAGGATATATAATGAAAATATTATAAATAAAGTGGGAGTTACTTCAATTGAGGATAAGATGAAAGAATGAAAATTAAGCTAGTTTGGACATGCAAAGTGGAGACCTAGGGAGGCTCTAATTCATAAGGTTGAACATAGTATGATAGAGGAGAAGAAGAAGGGAAGATGTAGACCTAAATTAACGTAGATGAGATGAATACAATATGATTTAGATGCTCTATAATTATCAGAAAACATCATCCAAAAATATTTAAAATGAAAACAAAGAATCTATATAACCGACCTAAATTAATTTTGAGATTAAGGTTAAGTTGAGTTTTTTTTTTTATTAAAATAAATAAGAGTTATTTCAAAAAAAAACTCTAAATTGAAACTTTTGCAAATAATAATTGTTTGACTACTTAACTACTACAACTAAAAAAATTAACTAAATGAATTTGATGAAGTTGTTAGGAATCAAAAAGCTAACAACTACATAAAAAAAAACTTTGTCAAATACCCACTAAATTAGATTAATACTCTTATTTGAGAGAAATTATCTTTACTTAATCTAAATATAATTACATAAATAAAATTTTTCATAATAATAGACTAATATGAAAAATATATTTTTAAAAATTTAACAAATATGATATACTAATAGTTTAAAAATGAGAATGGATTGAGCTAAAATCAAGTTATCTTTATTTTATAATCGTTAAAATTGAACTCAACCCAGCATAAATTTTACAAAATTTTTGGATTTATCATTTAAATTATTTTTAATTTTAATTAATCTCCAATTATAATTTAAATTTGTAAACTCATAACCTCAAATATGACTTTAATATAAACAAATTAAAGTCGATTGACCAATTATTATAGTGTTTCTTTGCATTGTCCAATAAACCAATTTTTTGAATATTCATTTCAATTAATTAATAAGATTTTTTTCATAATTTTTTAACTATTTTGAAATTGTTTATGCAATCTATTTTATTCATTTTGGTTCTTGTTACATAATATTTTAGGGTTTCCTAAAACTTCACTCTTTAGATAACACTTCAAGATGGAACATCGGTTTGCTCAGATTTATTTAACAAAGGAAGAAGATGAAGAACTTGTCTTAAACATTGAGGAAGGCAATCAATAGTATATCAACTTTGACCTTTGCCTTTTTGGGAAATTCCTTATGGGTAGGTCAATAGATTTTCTAGTACTAAGAGATCGTATGGCTAACTTGTGTAGACCAAGGCATGGTGTCACCATATCAAAATCATGGCCACAATTATTTATCTTTTAGTTCTATCACCCCTTGGATGTCATTAGAGTAATGGAAAAAGGGCTATGGAGCTCTAATAATCACCTTCTTATGCTTCACAAATTCAAGAAAGGAGAAACATCTACATTTGTCCCTTTCAAACAGATGGCCCTTTGGATTCAAAACCATGACCTCCCAATCGATTTCATGTCCGAGAGTGTTGGAAGGCAGTTAGGAAATTTCATAGGTCACTTTGAGGAATATGATGTCAACAATAGTAGTTCGGTCTAAAGAATGTATATGCGAATCAAAGTGGCTATTCATGTTAAAAATCCTTTCGAACGTTGGAAGAAAATAAAGAAAAGAGGTGAAGAGTGTTGTCTAGTGCATTTCAAATATGAGAGATTCCCAATTTTATGTTTCGTGTATGGAATATTGGGACATGGTGAATGCTATTGTGATAAACTATTTGAGAATTTAGAATTGGCTAACAGACGTGAGTAGGGTGCTTGGCTTCATGTGCCTCCACCGAAAGCAAAAGGTTACAACAACGATCAATGGTTGAAGGATGAAGGTGATGATATTAGTGGATACGATAGGGTGGAGGATTTGCAGGCTAATATTTCAACTAGAATAGTGATACCTAATCTCCAAGCTGTTAATTCAAATATCAAAAACTTTCATTTTCACAGGGAAGGAAAAAAGGGTGGTAATCTGTGCAAATAGGGTGGGCATAGGCTATGACTCTCTCATTACTGGGCCTAATCAAATAGCTTATGACGTAAAAGATGAAGTGGACAGCAAAGGCCTTGAGCTCATAGTTGACAAAAAGCATAAGAATGCCCAAATTTTACCAATCAAAACATAGGAAATAATGGAGATTGACACTACAAAAGTGAGAGGAAATGGAGTTACCTCTTCTCCAGTAAACAATGAAACTCTTTTATTATCGATGGGTTCTAGTCCCCAAGCCTGCCGGGAAAATGAATTGTTTGAGTTGGAACTATAGAGGCTTAGCAACCCTAGTACAATTCTTGCTTTGTGCGAATTAATTCACTAAAAAATGCCAACAATTATTTTCTTGATTGAGATGCTAGTCAACAAAAATAAAATTGAAGAAATAAAACGAAAAATTAAATATGATGCTTATTTTATGGTCGATAAAGAAGGAAGAAGTTGAGATCTTGTAATGCTTTAGAATTATAATGATTTGTGTTCAGTAAATGGTTTCTCTCGTAACCATATTGATTTTATTGTTCATTATTAAGTTACAGGTGACTGGAGATTGACAGCTTTTTATGATATGCTCTAAAGAAATAAAAGAAAGGCTTCTTTGGATATCTTGAGGCAGTTTGGGTGTTCTAGCCCACTACCTTGGGTGTGTATAGGTGACTTCAATCGTATGCTATCTAAGATGACTAGCAGGGTGGAGCAAATCACCCTACTTGGGAAAGAAGTAGAGGCACTTATAAATGGGTTGAGGAGCAAATTGACAGGGCCATGGCTACCTCAAACTGGATTAATCTTTTTCCAAATGCTCAGCTTCATAATATGACGATATCGGTTTTAGACCATTCCTTGATATTTCTTGAATTGCAAGGCAACGTTACTCATCCAAGAAAGTGCAAGTTTTGGTTTGAGAATTGATGGCTTAGAGAGAGTTTAATAGAGGAAGTGGTGGCTAATTGATGAATTATTTTAATAATTGTAGTGTTATTTGTAAATTAAAATCTTGTAGCGATAATTTGATGACATGGGATAGCGTTTTTGGTTACAAATTCAACACCAAGATTCGTTGTCTGCATGAAAAAATTAATGTGCTATGCATGAATAAAGGTGTTAGTTCAAGTCAAGCTTTAAAGCAAGCTAAAACGAAGTTGTTGGAGCTGCTTTCTAAGGAGGAGATTGATTGGAAGTAATGGGCAAAATGATTTTGATTGGAAGATGGAGATGCAAACATCAAATTCTTTCATACAGTTTCTTCAATTAGGAATTGAACAAATAGAATTATCAAGTTGCAGGGTGATAACGGTAATTGAGTGTCAGACACAGATGAGTTATATTCTTTAGTAGCTGATTACTTTCGAAATTTGTTTGATGAGGGTTTAGGCTCTATGGATGGTGTTTTGATGCATGTGGATAAAAAGGTATTAGAGCAGGGTAATTTAATACTTCTTGCGCCATTTAGTAAGGAGGAATTCAAAGTTGCAATTAACCAGATGTATCTTGATAAAGCTCTGGGGCTAGATGGTCTAAATCCTGCTTTGGCAACTCATTGGTTTGGATTTTGTAAGGATTGTACTAACTAGATGTCCTCTCAAGTTTTTCCTACAACCTTTAACGACACAACAATTGTATTGATTCCCAAAAGTGAAAATCCTCAATCTATGAAGGATTTGCGCTCTATATCATTTTGTAATGTTGTTTATAAGCTGATTGCCAAGGTGTTAACAAATAGACTGAAAAGGTGTCCGAAAAAAATTCTCTCCCATGTAGTTTGCTTTTATCCCAGGTCATTCAATAACTGATAACATCTTGGTGGCTTTCGAGATTATTCACCATTTGAAGAGGAAGACCAAAGCTAATAAGGGAAATGTGGCGATTAAAATTGATATCTCTAAAGCCTATGATTGGGTTGACTAGGACTTCTTAAAACATATGATGCTTTGACTTGAGTTTGATCAAAGGTGGGTGAGCTTGATAATGGTCTGTATCACTACAGTGGTTCATTCAATTAGTGTAAATAGCACAGAAATTGGTCTTATAATTCCAAAAAGAGGTCTTAGACAGGGTGACCCATTATTACCTTACCTCTTTATCATTTGTGTTGAGGGTCTTTATACAATGCTAACTAAAGCTAAAAGCAGAGAGATATTCATGGATGCAAAGTGAGCCAATCAACCCCCCTCAATATCACATTTATTCTTTGCTGATGACAGTTTCCTCTTCTGCAAAACATTAATCGAGGAGTGGGCAAGCTGAAATACATCTTGAATACTTATGTTAATGCTTTAGGTTAGTCTATTAATTATAATAAATTGGGTATTATATTCTTTCAAAATATTCACACTGACATTTGCACAATCATCTCCAATTTATTGGGTATCTCTTCACCCTTGAATTATGGCAAATACGTGGGCTTGCCTTCTCTAATTAGAAGGAATAAGAGGTTTATTTTCTGTTACTTGGAGAAAAGAATTTGGCATAAATTGAATGGTTGGAGCAATAAACTACTTCCAAAAGCAGGAAAAAAGATTTTAATTAAATCGGTTGTGTAAGCGATTCCAACCTACACAAAGAGTGTTTTCTTGCTTCCCACCTCACTTTGTGATGAGTTTCAACAGATGATGAACTTCCTTTGGTGGGGTTCAAAAATGAATGGAACAAGAGGTATCAATTGGCTTGCTTAGAATAAACTAATGACATGTAAAGATTTTAGTGGTCTGGGCTTTCATCATCTCCATTTGTTCAACTTAGGTTTCTGAGCCAAACAAGGTTAGCGGATTTGTCAAGAATCAAACACTCTTGTTAGTAGGATTTACAAAGCTAGATTTTTTACCATAAGGGATTTTGTTCAGCTACTTAGTTTCAAGCCTAGCTTCATTTGGAGAAGTATTCTCAAGGCTCGAGATATTCTTGAACAAAGATGCAAGTTGCATATTGGTGATGGATGACAAGTCAATATTTGGAAAGATCTTTGGTTGAAAAATGATGAGAACATGAAATTGGTAACGAGTTGATTAAGGGTATTGAATCTGTCAATGTAAGTGAATTAATGATTTTGGGGTGCAAGGAGTGGGATGTGGAGCTTTCGGAGGAGTTATTTGATGCTAGAGATGTTAAGAAAATTTGCAAAATTCCTCTAAATACTCAATGAAGTAATGACTAAAGGATATGGCATTTTAATGACAATGAGATATATTCAATGCATTCAGGTTATAAAGTAAAACACGTTGGTTTAGATGCAAATTTCTCTTATTCAACTGGATGGAAAAGGTTTTGGAAGTGTCACATTCCTCCTACTAAAAGATCCTTTACTTTTCGGCTTTGTATGGCGTGCATGCCTACTTGTCATAAATTGCATTATCAAGGAATTCAAGTCCTCTAAATCGCCTGCTATGTGACCATAATGTAGAGGACGACATGCATCTGTTTTTTCACTGCCCATATATGAAAGGATGTCTATCAGTCTTGGACGTTAATTTCATGACGCTACTAAGCAATCATTTTGGTGTTTGGCTCCTTGATGTGCTCTCTTCCTCACCTATCACTATGGCATTTAATATTGCAATGCCTTTTAGTGCGTGTAGAGACAAATAAACAATGTTTTATGGCAAAATAAGAGCAACTTAGCTAATATGGCAATGCAACGTATTTTGGAATATCTATCAGAATAGGGAGCAACCCAAGAGAGGTGTTGAAATGCAATATTGATGCTGCTTTGGATGTGAGATCTCACACCACGGGAATAGGAGCTATGATATGTGATTTAGGAGGCAATTTCGCTGCTTGTTCATGGAAATTTTAGGGCCAATTAAAGGTGCTTGAAGTAGAGATTATTGGTGTAAAGGAAGCCATGAGTTGGGTGGAAAGGATGGGATGTTCTTCAGTCATATTTGAATCGAACTCTCTTCAAGTAGTTCAAGGTAAAAATGGGAATATCATGGATTTATCTGAGTTTGGGTGCTTAGCTACTACCACAATATAACATAATAACATCAATATGTTAAATATCAAGGATGAAAGTTCACATGAACTTGAATCAATGTCTTATAGTTAGGCTAGGTTTAAGTTCTATTAGTATACAGGTATCAAATGGCAATAAACTTTAGGTCAAATATTTGGCAGATCATAATTTAGCTTCATTGAGTCATTTTATCGAATATATGGTATGCATGATTTGAACAATAATATGGTAATGATTAGGGGCAACATTAGCTAGTCCAATTCATTAATCATCAACAACTCAATTCCAACAAGACATTGATATTTCAAACTCATTCAATAATCAAGAAAATTTGGCTCAAATGAAGGCATGATCAATAAAAAAATTCAAAAGGAATGTACTAGTGGCCAACTCAAAATGAATTTCTTCATTAAAAAATAAGTCATATTCATACATAATAATATACTTACAACTCACTTCTAAACTTGTTTGGCTCAAAGAATTCTTTAGAAGTCAATTCTCACATTAGGCAAAGTTTCCCTTAACCACCATTATCACCATCCTTTTCTTTTGTTCATTGTATCTCAAGTGGACTCAAATCTCCAACTTAGCTTCTTTGAATTATTTAAGGTTTCCTTTAGAGTTTTAGATGAAATTGTTGGTATTTATGATGTATTTAGGTGTTGAATTAGGTATACAAATTATTAGATTCAAGTTTGGAGTTGATTTAGTGGGGAAAATTTAGTTGGAAGAAGAAGAAATAAAGGGGGAGAGGAAAGGGTGAATGGTTCGACCATCCATGGTAGAAAAATAAATTTTTTTGTTCCATTTAGAAGTTTGTAGAAATTTAAGATTTTTATAAAGTTTTGATATTTGCAAAATAGTTTCGAAACTTTAATTATTTATAAATTGACTCCAAATCTTGTTATATTTGTACTTTTATCCCAAATTCTATTTTAGCACTACTATCTTCCTTATTTTCCATTCTATGTGATTTCTTGGTTTCATAGGTTATTTTATGTAATTCTATGTTTAATTATGTATTTATGTATAAAATTAGGATTTTAGGTACTAAATTAAAATTTTTATATTTTAACTGTCTATTTAGGTATTATAAAGTCAAATATACTAATTTTGGGTTTTATATGTTAATTTTAAAAAAATTCAGAGTGTTACACTCCTCTCCCTTAATATAATTTATCCTCAAATTTTAACTAAACATACCTCACTCGGAAAGCAGCTGTGGATATTTAACTCATATATCATGCTTGCTTTCCCATTTATACTTTTCCATCAAATGATTTTTCTATAAGGTTTTAACCATTGGAATTATTTTGTTCTATAATTGCCTAACTTGTCGATCCACAATCTTAATTGGCGTCTCTTCATAAATTAAGTTTTCATCTATTGCAATGACTTGCAGTTAATGATTTACTGTTGAAACACGTGCGATGGATCCGGAATAAGTATCACAGTATATTACAAAACTACCCGTCTCAGTAGGAAGTGCTAATACTGGAGCTAAAGTCAAACAAGATTTAAGAGTTTGGAAACTCTTTTCACAATCCTCATTCCACTGAAATTTCACCTGTTTACGGGTCAGTTTTGTTAATGGAGTAGCAATCCTGGAAAAATCCTTAACAAAGCGGCGATAGTATCCAGCCATACCAGAAAACTCCGAATCTCAGAAATAGTAGTGGGACGTGGCCAATCTGCAACTGCTTCTACTTTCTTTGGATCCACCTTTATCCCTTCTTTACTAACAATGTGCCCTAGAAAAATTAACTTCAGGTAACCAAAAATCACACTTAGAAAACTTTACATATAACTGGTGCTCCCTCAACAATTGCAAAGTAGTTATAAGATGCTCCTCATGCTCCTCTCTGCTTCTGGAGTAAACCAGAATATCATCAATGAAGACTATGATGAATTTATCTAGAAAAGGCCTGAATATCCTATTCATCATATCCATAAAAGCTGTCGGAGCATTAGTCAACCCAAATGGTAGCACCAAGAACTCATAGTGCCCGTACCGTGTTCTGAAGGCAGTCTTTGGAATGTCCTCTTTTTTAATACGCAGTTGATGATATCCTGATCTCAAATCTATCTTCGAGAAGAAACATGTTCCCTGAAGCTGATCAAATAGATCATCGATTCTAGGCAATGGATAATTATTCTTCACCGTCACCTTATTCAACTGCCTATAATCGATACATATCCTCAAAGACCCATCCTTCTTTTTCACAAATAAAACCGGGGCTCCCCAGGGTGAACTACTGGGTCTGATGAATTTCTTGTCACACAACTCTTGCAACTACTTCTTCAATTCTTTCAATTCTGGTGGTGCCATTCTATAGGGTGGTATAGAAATCAGATCAGTTCCAGGATATACTTCAATCTCAAACTCAATCTCTCGCTCTGGAGGTAATCCTGGAAGATCATCTAGAAACACATCAATAAATTCATTCACCACCAGAATCTGTTCTATCTTCTTAGCTTACCCTGAAGAATCAATTACTAAAGCCAAGAATGCAATACACCCCTTCCTTAATAATCTGCTGGCAGTACTAGCTGAAATCAACCCAGATACATAACTGTTGGTTTCCCCCTGAAGAACAAACTTCTCTTGCCCATCTGGTTTAAACTTAATTCTCTTTGATGCACAATCGATGGTAGCCTTATGATCAGATAACCAGTCCATACCCAGAATAATATCAAATTGCAACACAGGAAGCTCAATCAATTCTGCTGGCAAAAATCTATCACAAATTCTCACATCACCAATGTCATACTTATGCCCCACTATCACCTTTACTCCCATGGGTGTGGCTATTTCTAAGGGTACAGCTAATGGCTTCCTATCCAA
>CANXYC010136060.1:0-27152 GCA_948193065.1 Aleurites moluccanus
CAGCATTTTCGTAATTATTTGGGTTATATTTGATTGTTGCATATCATTTAGGTTGTCATTTGGGTTCTACGCGGTACTGGTCGCTTATGCATCACCCGTACCCTAGGACCGTCATGACTTCCGAGATAGGTCGTGACAGTCTGATCCATCACATATATTGAAGGCATAAGATGTGGGACTCAATGAGGACTTGTCGTATGAGGAGCTTCCAATGGAGATAGTTGATCGACAAGTCAGGCAGCTGTGAAATAAGGAGATTCCCATGGTAAAAGTGCTCTGGAGAAACCAGTCGATGGAGGAGTGCACCTGGGAGAGCGACCAAGAGATGAGAGATAGATATCCATTTCTGTTTCAGCAATGAGGAATGCAATTTATTTAAATTCGAGGACGAATTTATTTGAAGGGGGTAGAATATAATATCTTAGAAAGCCATAACTTATATGTATAAATTAATTCTCAGTATATAGTTTAAAGGAATTGAAATGATGGGAAATAATTTTAGAGAAGCAGTTAGAAAGCGAACAAATTGTTTTTCCTGAAATCGTCGATGTCGGGAACACTACAGATAAATTAGTTGTCCGGTCAACAGATGAATTTATTATTTTGACCAAGGGGTAAAAGATCACATAAATGGATATGGAATTTTGGTAAAAAGAAAGAGGTAAAAAATATTTAAGAATACTGAAAAAGTAACTGATGGCAAAACCGTAAATAAATAGAACTTCGAGGGGAATAGTGAAAATTAGTCTGTTTGGGATCTAGAATGACTCTGAAACTATTTTTATAAATAAGTATAAATTAAAATAAGCCTTTTGATTTCCCACTTTGAAATCTAAATCCCGACAGAATTGTCAGAATAAATTACAAAAGAAGTTGGGGTCAAAATATAATTACATCGAAGTTTAAGGACTAAAACATAATTTTTCATTTATGCTTAATATATAAGCATGCCTTAGGAAAATTTATATCATCTTTCCATTGTCTTCAAGCTTTGGCCGAACCAATTCCCTTTCTTCTTCCTTCATTTTTACTTCAATTTCCAACCAAAAATCCATAGAAAACTTGAGATTTTTCTTGATTCTTCCATTTCCAACTCATTTCTTTATTGGAATCACAAAGAAAGTGAAGGAATTTCTTGAAGAATGTTTCGGCCACTTCATCACTTAGAGGTAACCAATTAGTTTGTTTAATTTATTGGTTTATTTAGATGAGTTTGATGATGAATTGAATGGGTTTTAAGTAAGATTGCAACAATTGATGCATTTGGATAGAAATCCCTAATTTGCTAACCCTAATTGAAGTTTATTGATTGAGCTTAATTAATTGGTGTTAGTTTGTGTTGTTTAAGCTTATTAGTTTGTGTTGTTTAAGTTTAGAATATATTAATTGGAGGCTATTAGATGAATAATTGATGGTTATTTTGGTGTAGAAAACAAAGGTTGCATAAGTTGTGCCTATTGCCTCCTTTGAATCTTGTGGGTGGAAATCAATTTTCCAAAGCAATTGGAAGCCTTAGGTAAGTTCTATATGTATCATTTAACATGTTTATTTCTTTAGAATTGAATTGGAAACCTTATGTAAAACCCCATCTGTGGTCGAACCCTTTGTTACTATTCACTTTCTTTGATTTTGCTTGTTTTTCCTTTGAATTCCTTTGCCAATTTGATGCCATTAATGTTGTTTAATATTGTATTTTTTGTTGCCTATTGTATTATTGACAATGTGAACTTGTTGTTGGTTGAATTGGGCATGCTAACTTTGCACCAAACCCTAACCTAATGGCTTGCCCTTTTGTGCCTACCATGTGTTTGATGAATTACCTAGTTATAATTCCATAGGCCTATCACATTTTTCCTCCATAGGCCTACCATTTGAATGCCATCGTCGCCAGCGACATTGGCATGCTAATTGGCCTACCGATTTCCTTTGTCGAGCTAACCTTTGTTCCATACATTTGTTGTTCACCAAACTGATTATCATTGATTGTATATTGTATATTGCAATGCCATTGGTTCAATTGCTATTTGATTTGAATGATATTGAGCTTATTGTTATTGATGATACCATTGTTGGAAAATGGTGTCTATATATAATGTTGTATGGTTTATGATGCTAATATGATATATGATGGTGATTATTACAGCTCACTGCACTAGATTACAGAAAGAATTACAGAATGAAAGAGTGAATGGTAATTAAGTAAAATGAATAATTAATTGATGGTTATAGATTATGCATACGATACTGGGTTCTACGGGTGCCCGTCGCCATTGGTATCTCCTGCATCCTAGGACCGTCACAATCTGGAAATGTGTCATGACATGTTATCTGAGCCATTGTTATTGGTCAATGCATATTAGATTCATTGAGTAATCATTACTCACCCTCTCATTATTTCGCTTTCCAGGTCCAGAGTAGAGGCAGACCTGACTTTTGTCTTCCGAGGAATTCTACAGTATTATATTGACAGTGCAATTAATTAAACATTGTATCTTTATATATGTGTAGTAGATGCTCTATGGGTATTGTATAATGGTTTAGATAGATTGTATATATATGTGTATGATATATTTTGGAGTATATATGTGAATGTGTATATGATGATGGTAATTACAGAAAGTAACAAAATGAATGATATAGTAATAGAATGAATAGTGTTTATGTAATTATATGGTTATAAATTGATACGTATAGTATATGATTGGTAGATGTAATACTGGGTTCTACGGGTGCCGATCGCCTCTGGCATCTCCCGCATACTAAGACCATCGCATTTCGAAATTGGGACATGACAGAGGTGGTATCAAAGCTCTGGGTTATAGATATCAGAGCATAGGTTACAGAGGAATAGTAATTAAGTACAGTATGGGTAGAGTTAAGTAAACCATTGAGCATAGGAATTTCTATTATGTCTATTAATATGTTCGTCAAATGTGTATAAGTATTATGCATTAACGTAATGTAATGAGACTGTTCCTGTTTTCTGTTGTCTATAATGACGAAGATGTCTGATGATAGAGACAGATAAGATACCAGAGAGGCCGAAGTAGAGGCTGAAGTAGCCTCTAATGAGTCTCTTGTTAGAGAAATAACAGAGGAACGTTCTAGATCTCGACGAATGACAGAAGAGACCAGGGAAAGTGATGACCCCCTAAAGAATGGAAATGATACAAGAAATGATGGAATTACGACGTGAAATAGCATAATTGAGGCAGGAATGACAGAATATGTCACCACCTCCAGCAGCACCAGCTGTGCCACCTCTAGTTACACCAGCTGCTGTACCTACTGCTCTTGTAGCTCCAGTGCATCCAACAGTGGTTTCTATTGAGCCTGCTGTACAGGGAGCCCACCAAGTTATTGATGAGAGTGGAGTCACTATGTTTAGCTTTCTAAAGCTAAATCTGCCAAAGTTCAGAGGTGATAGAGGCAATGAGCCGATTGATTTTCTGGAGCATATTGAAAAGGTGGTTAGGAGACTACCTTGCTCCGATGCTTGAGAAGTGGAGTTAGTTGGATTTCTTATGAAAGGGAAAGCTTGGATATGGTTTTCCAGGTGTATGGAGCCCATATTGTATGGTGATCATCCTCCCGCCTGGGTAGAGTTCAGACAGGGATTGATTGATGAGTTCTTGACTGAAGGGGTAAAGGCAAGAATCCTGATTCAGTTTGAACAACTGGAGCAGGGTAACAGATCTATTGAAGAGTATGCTGAGGAATTTATTAGATTGAGTAGATATGCTACGCGTATTGCTCCTACTGAGGCGGACTTGATTGTAAGATTCAGAAGAGGATTACATGCCTCATTTCACAATGCCTTGATTGCTAGAGAGTTTACATCTCTAACTTCTATCATTGACAAAGCTAATCAAATGGAAGAAAAGTATAAGTTAGAGAGAGCTAAAAGATATCAGAAAAGTAAAGGTGGACTGGTTCTTAGACTAGAAGAGGTGAGGCCAGCTCCCAATCTAGACAGATAGAGCCTGTGCCTAAATGTGATCAAAGACCTCCATCAAGCAGTCTGAGGAAGAGGACTCAGAGTAGAGAGCCTCCAATACAGTCAGCATCTACTTATTCACAGTGATCTTCTAAGCTTATTACTCATATGCCTAGTATGGCCATTTATGATTTTTGTGGTAGAAGGCATGGAGGGGAATGCTGTAGACAATCAGGTGCTTGCCTAAAATGTGGGCAATATTGTTATTTTATTGACAAATGTCCTTTATAGGGCAAACAATAGCCATTTGCTACAGTGTCTCAGCCTACAGTGCATATGAGCCAGAATGTGACTAGAAAGGCTTCTAATAATGGCAGAGGTAAAGGACAAGGTCCTAACAGTAGTCAGGCCCTAACAGATAGAGGCCAAGGAAGAGTTTTTGTTGTTAACACACAAGAGACACCAAAATTTGATAATGCAAATACATGTATTATTTTAATACAGAATTATATAACAGATGCATTGTTTGACTCTAGTGTCATACATTCTTTTGTTTGCATCACAGTTAAATAGAGAAAGAATTTTATTGAATGTGCTCTTAGAGATATATTATTGAAATTAATGATGACATTTTATGTGCTAATTTGATAGAGTTGTCTGTTTTCAACTTAATGTAATATTTGGTATGAATTAGTTAACTGCATATTGAGCAATTATTGATTGTTATGAGAAGAAAATCAAATTTTGGTTGCTAGAATTTGAGTTCTAGAGTGATAAGTACGAATCTAGAATTAGTTGCATTCCAATTATTCAAGATAGAAAGATGATAAGGGAGGGTTGTATAGTGTATCTGTCACGACCTGTTTCCATATCGCAACAGTCCTAAGGCACGAGAGATGCCAATGGCGACCGGCACCCGTAGAACCCAGTATCACATGCACAGTCTATAAACCATAATATATTATCCATTTTAGTTAGTTACCATCCATTTTGTTATTCTGTAATTCATTCTGTAATTTACTGCAAATGGGCTATAACAGTCATTATATCATATCATATAATCATCATATAACTCATAATATCATCACATACATATATATATATATATATTCATTTCCTAGCTAACCCATACATACCCCATCGAACAGCTAGATTATGAACATCAAAATAATAATATAGAATCAGAATATATACATCAGAACAGCTAGCAGAAATCCTCGGATGATAGACAATAGGATTATGCAATCTACTCCTCTCCTAAAATGGGTAAACAAAGAAAATGTGAGTATATAAGATACTCAGTGAATCTATATGCATCAACAAATAAACATTAGGTAATAATGGATCCATGGTACCAATAGGTCAGATAACAGTATACATAATTAATAATAGGTTACTGTATAGCCAAAGAACAAAGCATAGGCTCGGTATCATATGGAAAGACATATAAAGGGATAGACTGTATGAAATCATACAATCTCCAGTAGAATCAGTATGGACCATATGTAAACATATAGTCTTCAGTAGCATATCATTATCAATGAGCATAAGACTGATCAGATCTTATGGCCAGGACCATAACCCCTCCCAACTAGGGTACCAATAATACAATGTGTACATCGCCGACAGTATTTCCCCACTATCCTGTCGGATAGGTAGCTCTGTCAAGCCACATAAGGATTAATATAAGGAAATAACATATCAATGGATACCATTATGCAACAATGGCATCCTCCATTTCACTAAGCTCAATATCAGTCAATCAGTTATCAATAGGATTCATGGCATTGTAATAGGTAACATACAAACAATGGTAAGTGGTTTGGTAACCTAACCTATTGGCTTGCCATTGTATGCCCACCATGTGTTTGATGAAATTCCTAGTTCATTTTGTCTTTGGCCTATTGTTTGCATTCCATAGGCCTACCATTTGAATGCAATTATCGCCAGCGATGTTGGCATGCCAATTGGCCTACCGTTTTCCTTTGCTGAGCCAACTTTTGTTCCATGTCTTTATTGATTACCAAACCACTTACCATTGTTTGTATGTTACCTATTACAATGCCATGGATCCTATTGATAATTGATTGATATTGAGCTTATTGATATGGAGGATGCCATTGTTGCATAATGGTATCCATTGATATATTGTTTCTTTCTATTGATCCTAATGTGGCTTGACAGAGCTACCGATCCGATAGGGTAATGGGGAAATACTGTCGGCGATGTGCATATTGTATTACTGATGCCCTAGCTAAGAAGAGTTATGGTCCTGGCCATAAGACCTGATCAGTCTTATGCTCATGGATACTGATATGCTACTGGAGACTTATATGTTAGCATATGGTCCATACTGTTTACTAGAGATTGTATGATTTCATACAGTCCATCCCTTTATCTGTCTTTCCATATGATACTGAGCTTGTACTTGATTCTTTGGCCATACTATGACCTATTGCAGATTCTGTTTATTGTTATCTGACTTATTTGCACCATTGCCTCATTATCTACCTACTGCTTTATTGTTGATGCATATAGATTCACTGAGTATCTTATATACTCACCCTTTTATTTGTTTACCCATTTCAGGAGAGGAGTAAAGTGCATAATATTGTCGTCTATCATCCGAGGATTCTGCCAGCATTATTGATGTATACATTATGGTTTTGTATTATTATTTTGATGTTCATAATCTAATTGCTCCATGGGATATGTATGGGTTAGCTAGGAAATGAACATATATATATGATATTTGATGATATATGAGTCATATGATGTTTATATGATATGGTTTATGGATTGTTACAACCAATTGCAGTAATTGACAGAATGATTTACAGAATAACAGAATAGATGGCAATTAACTAAAATGGATAATATATTGTGGTTTATAGATTGTCCATGTGATACTGGGTTCTACGGGTGTCGGTCGCCATTGGCATCTCCGGTGCCTTAGGACCATCGCGATCTGAAAATGGGTCGTGACAAAGGTGGTATCAGAGCTCTAGGTTACAGACAGTGGAAGTTAGGTTATAGATGAATAGTACCCAAATTATAGAGGAATAGTGACTAAGTACAGAATGAGGTAGAATTAAGTAAACCATAGAGCATAGGATTTCCTTTGTCATCCTTTGCTGTTACCATCTGTTATATGTTATTATTCTATGTTTCTGTCATTTTCTGAGACTGTTTTCATTTTTTTTGACAGATTACAGAGATGTCTGACGATATAGACAAAGATACCAGGGAGGGAGAGGTAGCCTCCAATGAGTCACTGGTGAGAGAGATTGCAGTATCAGAGGGTTTGTGTAGATCCCGATGAACTTCAAAGGATTCAGAGAGGGGCGATGACCCCTGGAGAGTGGAGATGATGTGAGGTTTGATAGAGTTGCAGAGGGAGATGACTGAGATGAGGCGAGAGCGATAGCAGGTATCGCCTCCACCCGGTCCAGCAGTAGTTCCTCCACTTGTAGTACCCGAGGCAGTTCCAGTGGTACCAGCTCCTGTGCAGCCAATAGGGATTCAAAGGGAGCCTGTTGTACAAGAAGGTTGGAGAGTGATAGAAGAGGGAGGAGTATTAATGTTT
Organism: Aleurites moluccanus; assembly: GCA_948193065.1. Lineage (NCBI taxonomy): Eukaryota > Viridiplantae > Streptophyta > Magnoliopsida > Malpighiales > Euphorbiaceae > Aleurites > Aleurites moluccanus. Next base: position 7,524 of record CANXYC010136060.1, read on the forward strand.
AGCTTTCTGATGCTAAACTTACTTGAGTTCAGAGGAGACAGAGGTACTGATCCTGTAGATTTCTTGGAGGAGGTAGAGAAGGTAGTAAGGAGACTACCATGTTCAGAGTTGAGAGCTATTGAGTTGGTTGGGTTGTTACTGAAGGGTAAGGCATGGACCTGGTTTTCGAGGAGGATGGAGCCCAGGCTGTATAGTGAGTATCCACCCACATGGGCTGAGTTTCGACAGGGTTTTATTGATAAGTTCATTACAGAGGGGGTGAAGACCCGTAACCTAATTAGGTTTGAACAGTTAAAACAGGGGGACAGATCGGTGGAGGAGTATGCGGAGGAGTTTATCAGGTTGAGTAGATATGCTACTCATATTGTACCTATAGAGGTTGATTTGATCAGTAGGTTTTGGAGGGGTCTTCATGCTCCACTGCATAATGCATTACTGGGTACTGAGTTTACTTCTCTTACTACAGTGATTGATGAGGCTATACAGATGGAGGAGAAATACAAGATTGAGATGGCTAAGAGGGACCAGAAGAGGAAAGGGGGTCCAGGATCACAGATTAGAATAGGGGAGAGCAGCTCCCATCCTAGATAGACAGAGCCAGTGCCTCGGTTTGATCAGAGGTCTATAGCTAGTAGTCAGAAGAGGAGGATACAGAGTAGGGGACTGCCTGTAGTTCAGTCAGCACCTATACATTCTCTGGGTACTTCGAGACCAGCTGCTCAGACACCCAACATTCCTAGTTATGGGTTTTTTGGTCGGAGACATGGAGGGGAGTGTTGGAGACAGACTGGTGCTTGTTTGAGGTGTGGCCAGCAGGGCCATTATGCTAACTGGTGTCCATTGAGGGCTGATCAGTAGCCATCTGTTACAGTCTCTCAGCCAATGCTATAGAGGAGTCAGAACTTGGGCAAAGAGGCTTCCGGCAGAGGCAGAGGCAGGGGAGACAGGCTTTCAGTGGTAGTCAGGCTCTAGCTGGTATGGGTCAGGGCAGAGTGTTTGCTGTCAACACCCAGGAGGCCCAGATAGCAGACAACATGGTTATAGGTACTATCTTGATTCATAATGAGATTGTGGATGCCTTATTTGATTCGGGTGCTACTCACTCTTTTGTGTCACCACATTTTGTACCTAAATTAAATAAGGAAAGGAGATTGTTAGATGTGCCTTTGATGATTGATACTCCTATGAGTGATAGTGTTGATGTTGATTATTATTACCCTGACAGTGTGATTGAGATTGTTATCGGAAGAGGGTTAGATTTCAGCCTGAGGGGCAGCCAGAGTTTGAGTTTCAGGGTGATATTCGGGAGTTCTGGGTTAATTTATTTTCTACTGTCCAGGCCATGAGGATGATTGGGAAAGGTTGTTCAGCCTATTTAGCACATGTAGTGGATGTACAGAGGTCTTCTGTATAGCTTGATCAAATACCGGTAGTTCAGGAGTTTCCTAATGTGTTTCCTAAAGAGTTGCCAGAATTACCTCCTGATAGGGAGATAGAGTTTGAGATTGAGGTGCATGCAGGCACTGACCCTATATCTATTCCTCCATACAGAATGGCTCCAGCTGAATTGAAGGAATTGAAGATACAGTTACAGGAGCTATTGGATAGAGGGTTCATCAGACCGAGCAGTTCTCCTTGGGGTGTACCGGTACTGTTTGTAAGGAAGAAAGATGACTCTTTGAGGATGTGTATGTACTACAGGTAGCTGAATAAGGTGACAGTGAAGAACAAGTATCCATTGCTTTGGATAGATGACTTGTTTGACTAGCTGCAGGGTGCCAGCCATTTTTCTAAGATTGATCTAAGGTCTAGGAATCACCAATTGAAGGTTAAGAAGGGTGGCATACCTGAGATTGCTTTCAGGACCCGATATGGGCATTATGAGTTTTTGGTGTTGCCATTCGGGTTAACCAATGCACCGGCTGCTTTTATGGATTTGATGAACAGGGTGTTCAGGCCATATTTGGATAAGTTTGTCATTGTATTTATTGATGACATACTTATCTATTCTAAGAGTGAGGAGGAGTATGTGGAGCATCTAAGGATTGTATTATAGACACTTCAGGTGCATCGGTTGTATGCTAAATTATCTAAATGCCAGTTCTGGCTAACCGAAGTGTGTTTTCTGGGACATGTAATTTGTAAGGATTGGATTGAGGTGGATCCTCAGAAGATAGAGGAAGTTGCTAATTGGCTCCAGCCTACCAGTGTTTCAGAGGTTCGCAGTTTTCTGGGTATGTCTAGATATTACAGGAGGTTTGTAAAGGATTTCTCCCGGATTGCAACTCCATTGACTAGATTGATGAGGAAACAGAAGCGATAAGTATGGACTGATGAGTGTGATCGCAGCTTTTAGACTCTGAAGTATTGCCTCACTAGTGCTCCAGTGTTGGCATTGCCAGTAGAGGGGGAGAAATTTACTATTTATTATGATGCTTCTCGGATTAGTCTAGGATGTGTGTTGATGCAAATTGGTAGGGTAATTGCTTATGCTTCTCGTCAGTTAAAGAAGCATGAAGCAAATTATCCGACTCATGATATGGAGATGGCAGCTGTGATATTTGCCTTGAAGATTTGGAGACATTACTTGTATGGATCAAAATGTGAGATATATACTTATCATAAAAGTTTACAGTATATATTTCAGCAGAAGGATCTGAATCTTAGGCAGCGCAAATGGGTAGAGATTCTTAAGGATTATGACTGTGAGATTCTTTATCACCCGGGGAAGGCCAATGTAGTGGCTGATGCTCTGAGTAGGAAATCGATGGGCAGTTTAGCTCATATTGTGATTGGCAGAAGTCTATTGATCCGAGAGTTGGCAGATTTGGGAGTGGAGTTGGAGTTGGGATCTCAGGATTAGAACCAGACTCTGATAGCCCAATTTCTGGTGAAGTCACTATTGATTGATGATATTAAAGTGGCTCAAGACAAGGATCCTTATCTACTGAAGCTCAAGGGAGAGGCACAGAATGGGAAGATGACAGAGTTTACAGTAGAGGATGGGGTACTGAGATGTGGAAAGCGCATATGTGTACCATGATTTGAGGGATGTGTATTGGTGACTAGGAATGAAGAGATATGTAACTCAGTTTGTTTCTAAATGCTTAGCCTGTCAGCAAGTTAAATTCGAGCATCAGAAGCCATCAGGGCTACTTCAGGAGATTGAGTTGCCAGAGTAGAAATGGGAGCAGATGACTATGGATTTTGTAGTGGGTCTACCGAGGATTTCGAGAAGTTATGACTCCATATGGGTGATTATAGACGGATTAACGAAGTCTACTCATTTTCTGGAGGTTAAGACCAGTTACATGGCAGCTCAGTATGCACAGTTATATGTGGATAAGATTGTGCGACTTCATGGAGTTCCTTTGATGATTATTTCAGACAAAGGTACATAGTTCACTTCACGATTTTGGCAGAAGTTTCAGGAGGCCATGGATACCCAGTTATGATTCAGTACTGCTTTCCATCCATAGACTGATGGGCAGTCGGAGAGGATAATCCATACGTTGGAAGATATGTTGAGATTATATGTTCTAGATTTCAAAGGTAACTGGGATTATTATCTGTCGTTGATTGAGTTCTCCTATAACAACAACTACCATTCTTCTATTGGTATGGCTCCATTTGAAGTACTATATAGTAGGAAATGTAGATCTCTAGTGTGTTAGGTGGAGCCAGGAGAGAAGCAGCTAGAGGGGCCAGAGTTGATTAGAGAAACTATGGAAAAGGTGCCTATGATTAGAGATCGGATGAGGACTGCCTTCAATAGGCAGAAGATTTATACTGATCCGAAGAGGAAGGATGTACATTTTGCAGTTGGTGATCATGTCTTCCTTAAGATCTCACCGATGAGGGGTGTTATGAGATTTGGGAAGAGGGGTAAGTTATCACCAAGGTTTATAGGCCCATTTGAGATTCTTGAGAAGATTAGTAATGTGACCTATAGATTGGCTCTTCCACCGAGTATGAGCCACGTACATCCAGTTTTCCATATTTCGATGCTGCGGAAGTATGTATCTGATCCATCTCACATATTAGAGGTTCAAGATATGGATCTCAGTAATGACTTGTCTTATGAGGAGCTTCCAGTGGAGATCATTGATCGACAGGTCAGACAGCTACGGAATAAGGAGATCTCGATGGTCAAAGTGCTTTGGAGGAATCAGTCCATGGAGGAGTGCACTTGGGAGAGTAAGTAGGAGATGAGGAGCAGATATCCATTCTTATTTCAGCAGTGAGGTATGTATCTATTTAAATTTGAGGACGAATTTATTTGTAAGGGGGTAGAATGCAATACCCTATAAATTCCTAACTCACATGCATGATTTAGTTCTCAGTATGTAGTTTAAAAGTCTTGAAATGATGGGAAATAATTATAGAGATACAGTTAGAAAGCGAACTTGTTACTTTTCCGAAAAGCGGCGGTGTCGGGAACACTGCCGAGAAATTAGCAGTCTGGTCAACAGAATAATTTCTGAAGTTGACCTGGGGGTAAAAGATCATCATAAAACATATGTAATTTTGGTAGAAAGAAAGAAGCAAAAATTGTTTAGGAACACTGAAAAAGTAACCAATGGCAAAATTGTAAATAAAAGGAAGTTTAAGGTGAATAGTAAAAATTGGTCCGTCGGAGTTACAAAATGACTCTGAAACCAATTTTATAAATAAGTATAAATTAAAATAAGCTTATTGACTCCCCACTTTAAATTCTAAATCCTGACAGAATTGACAGAATAAATTACAGAAGATTTTGGACCAAAATGTGATATATGAAAGTTTGGGGATTAAGTTGTAATTTGCCAATATGATTTTTCTATTTATTTCTTACTTAAAACAAAAATTACAACTTTCTTCTTCTTCTTCTACAAGGGCGGAACCACTTCTCCCACTTCTTCTTCAATTTCTTCTTCATTTCTTCTTCAAATTCTTTAGGAAATTGATAGAAATCTGAATACTAACCTAGTTCTACCTATTTCCATCATCAATTTGCAAGAGGGAACAAAGGAAACCTAGGATTGGTGGCTTCAACCATTCGGCTAGAATCCCACTTTTAGGTAAGAATGTGTTTTGTTTGAATTTATGGTTTAATTAGATGTTATTTAGGTTGAATTAGATGAGATTAGAGTTAAATTGCATCAATTGATGCTAATTGATAGGAATCCATAAATTACCTAGCTTATTTAAAGTTGTAAGAAAGGGTTTGATGATTTAGTGTTAGATTATATTAATTGATGTTAGAATATGTTAATTGGATGTGAATAGGTAACTAATTGATGTAGAATTGAAGTTTTGACAAGGTTGCTTTATATAGCTCCATTGGTGAAATTGAGTGGAATTGACATTCTCAAAACTATTTGGAAGTTTAGATGAGTCTATTTTACATCTAATAACATGTCATTTGTGTTAAAATTAAAATTTAAAACTTTTTGTGAAAACCCCACCTTGGCCGAACCTAGTTTACTATTCACCATGCCTATTTTTGCTTGAATTTTGCTTTGTTTTCCATAGCCAATTTGAGCCATTTTAGGTTGTTTAATATTATTTCTTTGATGCCTATACTATTGTTGAGAATGTAGCTTGATATTGATTGAATTGGGCAAGTCTAACCTAACCTATTGGCTTGCCATTGTATGCCTACCATATGTTTGATGAAATGCCTAGTTCATTTTGTCTTTGGCCTATTGTTTGTATTCTATAGACCTACCATTTGAATGCCATTGTCGCCAGCGACGTTAGCATGCCAATTGGCCTACTGTTTTCAATCGCCGAGCCAACTTTTGTTCCATGTCTTTCTTAATTGCCAAACTATTTATCATTGATCGTATGTTACCTATAGCATTGCCATTGATCTTATTGATAATTGAATTGACTGATATTGAGTTTATTGATATGAAGGATGCCATTGTTGCATGATGGTATCCATTGATATATTGTTTCTTTCTATTGATCCTAATGTGGCTTGACAGAGCTACCGATCCTACAGGGTAGTAGGGAAATACTGTCGGCGATGTGCATATTGTATTACTGATGCCTTAGCTAGGAGGGGTTATGGTCCTGGCCATAAGACCTGATCAGTCTTATGCTCACTGATACTGATATGCTACTGGAGACCTATATGTTCGCATATGGTCCATACTGTTTACTGGAGATTGTATAATTTTATACAGTCCATCCCTTTATATGTCTTTCCATATGATACTGAGCTTGTACTTCATTATTTGGCCATACTGTGATCTATTACAGATTCTGTTTATTGTTATCTGACTTATTTACACCATTGCATCATTATCTACCTACTGCTTTATTGTTGATGCATATAGATTCATTGAGTATCTTATATACCTACCCTTTTATTTGTTTAACTATTTCAAGAGAGGAGTAGAGTGCAAAATCCTGTAGTCTGTCATCCGAGGATTTCTGCCAGCATTATTGATGTATACATTATGGTTTTGTATTATCATTTTGATGTTCATAATCTAGCTGCTCCATGGGGTATGCATCGTTAGCTAGGAAATGAACATGTATATATGATATTTGATGATATATGAGTTATATGATGTTTATATGATATGGTATATGGATTGTTACAGCTAATTGCAGAAATTGATAGAATGATTTATAGAATAACAAAATGGATAACAATTAACTAAAATGGATAATATATTGTGGTTTATAGATTGTGCATGTGATACTGGGTTCTACGGGTGTCGGTCGCCATTGACATCTCCCATGCCCTAGGACTGTCATGATCCGGAAATGGGTCGTGATAGCCAATTGACATGCCAACGTTGCTGGTGACAATGGCATTCAAATGGTAGGCCTATGGAATGCAAACAATAGGCCAAAGACAAAATGAATTAGGCATTTTCATAAACACTTGGTGGATATACAATGACAAGCCAATAGGTTAGGTTTAAGTGCAAATTTGACTTGCCCAACTCAACCAACAATAAGCCACATTTGCAATTATATAATAGGCATCAAAGAAACAAGATTAAACAATGTCAAATTGGATCAAATTGGCTATGGAAATCAAGGCAAAATCAAGCAAAATATAGGCATGTGAATAGTGATATTGGTTCGGTCAACATTCCATTTTCATATATGAATTCCAATCTCAATTTCAATGATATAGGCATGTTAAAGGATGCATATAAGACTCATCTAAGCTTCCAAATGGCTTTGAAAAATTGAATTCCACCACAAACCACCAATGGAGCCAATAGGCACAACCTTGCCAAATCTTGAATTTAACCTCCAATTGACATACTCTAACATCAATTAACACTAACTAACACTAATTCAAATAGCTAAGTTAAACAACTTCCACTAGGTTAGGGACAATTAGGGATTTCTATCAATTTGCATCAATTGAAGCAATTAACCATAAAACCCATCTAATTCATCATCAAACTCATCTAAATAAACAATAAAATTAAACAAACTAATTGATTACCTTAACTTTGATGTTCCACTCGAAATTCTCTTTCAAAATTTCCTTGGTTTTCTTTGTGATTCTATAGAAGAAATGAGTTGGAAATGGAAAAACAAGACTTAATCTTAAGTTTTCTTTGAATTTTCTTTAAGAAATTTGCTAGGAAATGGAGCAAGAACAAAGAAATGTTTTGGCCACCCTTTAGGAAGAAGAAGATGATGGAAATTTTGTCTAAGTGTTGTAATATATACCAAAAATCAATTGGCAAATTACAACTTAATCATTAAACTTCCATAAGTTACACTTTGACCTCAATTTCTTCTGTAATTTATTATGACAATTCTATCTGGATTTGGATTCCAATGTGGGTAGTCAATAAGCTTATTTTAATTTATGCTTATTTATAAAATTAGTTTCAGAGTGATTATGTAACTCCGACAGACCAATTTTCACTATTCACCTTAAAGTTCCTTTAATTTACAATTTTACCGTTGGTTGCTTTTTCAGTGTTCCTAAATGATTTTCACTTCTTTATTTTAACCAAAATTACACATGCATTATGATGATCTTTACCCCCTGGTCAACTTCAAAAATTCTTCTGTTGACCAGACTGCTAATTTCTCGGTAACGTTCTCGACACCGCCGCTTTCCAGAAAAGTAACTAGTTCGCTTCCTAACTATGTCTCTAAAATTATTTTCCATCATTTCAAGACTTATGAACCATATACTGAGAACTAAATCATGCATGTAAGTTAGGAATTTCTAGGGTATTACAGTATCTAGTATATGTAATGGATGTCCAAAAGATTTTAATAGGGATTGATCGAATACCAGTGATCCGAGAATTCCCTGATATTTTTTCATGATAAGTAGTTAGGGCTACCCCTGATAGAGAGATAGAGTTTGAAATTGAGGTGAATCTAGGCACCTACTGAGTTGAAAGAGCTAAAGATGCAATTACAAAAATTGTTGGATAAGTTTGTCATAGTGTTTATAGATGACATTCTTATCTATTCTAAGAGTGAAGAGGAACAGGTAGAGCACTTGAGGACTATGTTATAGACTCTATGAGAGCAAAAATTGTATGCCAAGCTGTCTAAATGTCAGTTTTGATTAATTGAAGTGTGTTCCCTTGGTCATGAGGTATGTAAAGATGGTATCAAGGACAATTCTTAAAAGGTAAAAGTAATGGTTAATTAGCCTCGACCTATTAATGTTCTGAGATTGTAGCTTCTTTGGAATGGTAGATTACTACAAGAGATTTGTAAAAGATTTTTTTAAGATTGCAACTCTGATTGATTAAGTTCATCAGTAAACAAGAAAATATCAAGGGACATATGAATGTGAGAATATAGTTTCCAGACATTGAAGTCTTATTTCACTAGTGGTTTAGTGTTAACATTGTCATTAGAGGATGATGAATTCATAGTGTAATGTGATGTTTTCAGAATTGAGATGAGATGTGTTCTAATGCAAAAATAGAAGAGTGATTGCATGTGCTTCTCGACAGTTAAAGGAGCATGGGATAAACTAACCGATATATGATTTGAAAATGGCAGCAATAGTTTTTACATTAAATATTTAAAGATATTGTTTGCATAATGTTAAGTATGAAATTTACATGAATCATAAGAGTCTACAGCATGTATATAGTATATTTTGCAGCAGAAGAATCTGAATCTTCGGCAATGAAAATGAGTTACTTGTTAAAGGATTGTAACTGTGAAATCTTTTACCATTCGGATAAAGCTAATGTAGTAGCAGATGCTCTTAGTCAAAAGACTATGGGCAGTCTAGCTCACATTTCTATTTTTAGAAGACCATTAATTCTTGAAATGAATGAGCTAATTGATATGAGTATAGAGTTAGATTTGGGATCCCATGATCGTAACCAGGCTCTGATAGCCCAATTATGGGTTAAGCCATTGTTAATTGATGATATTTAAGTGACATAAGATCAAGATCCGTAGCTTATGAAGTTAAAGAAAGATGTTCAAAAAGGTAAAGCATCAGAGTTCATAGATGAGTATGGTAAATTGAAATGTGATAAATAGTTATATGTGCCCGATGTTAAAGGACTCTGAGATCAGATTTTAAGAAAGGTCCATTATTTTCTCATAGAGTACATCCTAGAATCACCAAGGTGTACCATGATTTAAAAGATGTTATTAGTGGCCTAATATGAAAAGAAAATATGGCAAAGTTTGTGTACACATGCTTAGTCTGTCAACAGGTTAAGATTAAACACCAAAGGTTATCAAATTTGCCACTGGAGATACAGTTATTTGAATGGAAATGGGAATAAGTTACTATGAATATTGTTAATAAGATTGTAAGGCTTTAAGGAGTGTTTTTAATGATAATGTCTGATAGAGAGACACAATGATAATCAAAAGTTCTAATAAGCTATGGATACACAGCTATGATTTCATACAGCATTCCATTCGCGGATTGATGGATAATCAGAGTGAACGATACAGACACTAGAGGATATGCTAAGATTATGTGTTATGGATTTTAGAGGCAATTGAGATTAATATTTATCATTGGTCGAATTTTCTAGAAAGCTACCAGAAGAGAGGTATAGATCTAAAAAGAAAGGATGTTCATTTAATATTGGTGATCTTGTTCTCTTTAATTGTCATCTATGGAAAATGTTATGAGATTTGGCAAGAAAGGAAAGTTGTCGCTAAGATGCATAGGATGTAGGCATAAGATATTAGAATAGATTGGCAATGTAGCGTACACATTGGCTCTACCTTTCAATACGAGCCATGTCCATCCGGTATTTCATATTTTGATGCTATGGAAGTATGTGTCGGAACCGTTATAGGTATTGAAGGCATAAGATATTGATGTTAATGAAGAAATGTCATATGAGTAAGTGCCAATAGAAAGTGTAAATCATCAAGTCCAACAATTTCAGAATAAAGAGATTTCAATGGTAAAAGTGTTGTGAAGGAATCAGTATATGGAAAAGTGTACATGGGAGAATGAATAAAACATGAAAGTCAAGTATTTGTTCTTATTCCAATATAGAGATACATGTTTATTTTAAATTCGATGACAAATTTATTTGAAGGGGGGTAGAATGTAATACCCTAGAAAATGCTACCATGATTGAATAGTAATATGTCTAGTTATTAGACTGAAAACACTAAAATAATGAAAGATAATTTTTGAGAAACAGTTAGAATACATATGAGTTACTTTTCCGAAAAATGTTGGTGTTAATAACACTGCCTGAGAAATAATAGTTCGGTCGACTAAAGAATTTTAGAGTCAGACCAGGAGGTAAAGAATCATACAAATATATGTGTAATTATGGTAAAAAGAAACAGGTGAAAAATATTTAGGAATACTGAAAAAATAAATAATGACAAAATCGTAAATAAGTGAAACTTCAAGGGAAAAGTGAGAAACTGACTGTCTGAGTTTCATAATGGCTCTAAAATTATTTTTATAATAAAGTATAAATAAAAATAAGTTTTTTGAATTCTCATTTTGAAATCCAATTCTCAATAGAATTATTAGAATAAATTACAAAAGAAAATATGGCAAAAGTATGATTATTGGAAAGTTTAAAGACCTATTTGTAATTTGCCAATTTAACTTTCTATATAAGCATGCCTTAGAGATATTTTGGTCATTTTCTTCTTCTTCTTCTTCTATTGTTGGCCGAAATCTTCATGGCAATTCTCCACCAAATTTCATGCAAAATTCTTAAGAGAAATAAAAACAAACTTGAATCAAACCATTGACTCTTTGATTTCCATCATTAGATAGCTCGGAAAATCAAGAAAATTTCAAGAATCTTTGGCAAGTGAATTTCAGCCATTTCTTCCTAACAAGGTAAAGATGTGATTTGTTTGGTTTAATGCTTGATTCATATGTTTTAGATGTCAATTAGAATGGATTTAGTGTTTAATTGCATCAATTAATGCATTTGATAGGTTTCCCTAAATAGAAAACCCTAATTCAAAGTTGTTGTCACGACCCGTTTCCGGATCGCGACGGTCCTAGGGCACGGGAGATACCAATGGCGACCAGCACCCATAGAACCCAGTATCAAATGTACAGTCTATAAACCACAATATATAGTCCATTTTAATTAGTTACCATCCATTATGCTATTCTGTAATTCATTCTATAATTTACTGCAACTGGCTGTAAAAGTTATACTAACATACCATATACTCATCAAATATCATCAGATATATGTATACATATTCATTTCCTAGTTAACCCATACATACCCCATAGAGCAGCTAGATTATGAACATCAAAATAATAATATAGAATCAGAATATACACATCAGAACAGCTAACAAAAATCCTTGGATGACAGCTGACAGGATTCTGCAATCTACTCCTCTCCTAAAATGGGTAAACAAAGAAAAGGTGAGTATATAAGATACTTAGTGAATCTATATGCATCAACAAATAAACATTAGGTAATAATGGATCAATGGTATAAATAGGTCATATAACAGTATACAGAATCAATAATAGGTTACAATATAGCCAAAGAAACAAGCATAGGCTCGGTATCATATGGAAAGACAGATAAAGGGATGGACTATATGAGATCATACAATCTCCAGTAATCAGTATGGACAATATGTGAACATATAGGTCTCTAGTAGCATATCCATATCAATGAGCATAAGACTGATCATGTCTTATAGCTAGGACCATAACCCCTCCTAGCTAGAGTATCAGTAATATAATGTGCACATCGACGACAGTATTTCCCCACTACCCTGTCAGATCGGTAGCTCTGTCAAACCACATTAGGATCAATATCAAGAAACAACATATCAATGGATACCATTATGCAACAATGGCATCCTCCATATCAATAAGCTCAATATTAGTCAATCAATTATCAATAAGGTTCATGGCAATGTAAAAGGTGACATACAAACAATGATACATGGTTTGGTATTCAACAAAGACATGGAACAAAAGTTGGCTCGGCAAAGGAAAACGATAGGCCAATTGGCATGCCAAAGTCGCTGGCGACAATGGCATTCAAATTGTAGGCCTATGGAATGCAAACAATAGACCAAAGACAAAATGAACTAAGCATTTCATCAAACACATGGTGGGCATACAATGACAAGCCAATAAGTTAGGTTAGGGTGCAAAATTGACTCACCCAATTCAACCAACAACAAGCTACATTGACAATAATATCATAGGCATCAAAGAAACAATATTAAACAACATCAAAAGAACTCAAATTAGCTATGGAAATCAAGACAAAAATCAAGCAAAAATAGGCAATGTGAATTGTAAACTAGGTTCGGCCATGAATATACTTTCACACCAAGTTTCTAATTTCAATTTCAATACAAATGGCATGTTAAAGGATGCATATAAGACTCACCTAAGCTTCCAAATAGCTTTGTAAAATTGATTTTCTTCACCAATCACCAATGAAGCCAATAGGCACACCTTTGACAAAATTTAAATTCTACACCAAACCAATCATCAATTAGTTTCCTATTAACCTCCAATTGACTAATTCTAATATTAATTAACATAATCAAACACTAATTCAAATAGCTAAGTTAAACAACTTCTATTAGGTTTAGCAATTTAGGGATTTCTATCAATTTGCATCAATTGATGCAATCTAACTAAAAACCCATCTAATTCAACCTAAAAATCATCTAATTAAACAATAAAATCAAACAAAACAATTGATTACCTCAAATAGGATGAAGGGACGAAATCTTTGATGAACAAATCCTTGAATTCCTTTAGCTTTCCAAGCAATCTAATAGTAGCAATTGATAAAACACTAGTCAAACTCAACTTTTCTATAAATTTCTCTTAAGGAATTTGATGAGCAATGAAGAAATGGGAGGGAAGAAGAGAAGGAAACGGTTCGGCCTTGTTGAAGAAAGAAGAAGAAGATGAAAATTTTTGTTTAAGTGTTGATTAAATAGAAAAATCAATTTGGCAAATTTTAACTAAATCCTCAAACTTTCATATATCACACTTTGGTCCAAATTCTTCTGTAATTTATTCTGTCAATTCTGTCAGAATTTGGATTTCAAAGTGGGGAGTAAATAAGCTTATTTTAATTTATGCTTATTTATAAAAATGGTTTCAGAATCACTATGTAACTCCGACGGACCCATTTCCACTATTCACCTTAAACTTCCTTTTATTTATGATTTTGCCATTGGTTACTTTTTCAGCTCTCCTAAATGATTTTCACTTCTTTCTTTTTACCAAAATTACACATGCTTTATAGTGATCTTTTACCCCCAGGTCAACTTCAGAAATTCTTCTGTTGATCGGACTGCTAATTTCTCGGCAATGGTTCCGACACCGCCACTTTCCGGAAAGTAACTAGTTTGCTTTCTAACTATGTCTCTAAAATTATTTCCCATCATTTCAAGACTTTTGAACTCCATACTGAGAACTAAATCATGCATATATGTTATAACTTTCTAGGGTATTACATTCTACCCCCCTACAAATAAATTTATCCTCGAATTTAAATAAATACATACTTCACTGCTGTAAAAGGAATGGATATCTGCTCCTCATCTCCTGCTCACTCTCCCAAGTGCACTCCTCCATGGATTGATTCCTCCAGAGCACTTTAACCATCGGGATCTCCTTATTTCGTAATTGTCTGACCTGTCGATCAATGATCTCCACTGGAAGCTCTTCATATGACAAATCCTCACTAAGATCCACATCCTGAACCTCCAATATGTGAGATGGATCAGATATATACTTTCACAGCATCGAGATATAGAAAACTGGATGTACACTATATGCTGAATAGTGAGCCTCTCTCATAATCCGATCCCATAGCTCATCAAAATTTGGTACACATATACGCTTCCCACATCTCAGTACCCCATCCTATACTATAAACTCTGTCATCTTCCCATTCTGTACCTCTCCCTTGAGCTTCAGTAGATAAGGATCCCTGTCCTGTGCCACTTTAATATCATCAAGTAACAGTGACTTCACCCAAAATTGGGCTATTAGAGCCTAGTTCCGATCCTGGGATCCCAACTCCAACTCCACTCCCAAATCTGCTAACTCACTCATCTCTCGGATCAATGGCCTCCTGCCAATCACAATATGAGTTAGACTGCCTATCGATTTCCTGCTCAATGCATTAGCCACTACATTGGCCTTATCTGGGTGATAAAGGATCTCACAGTCATAATCCTTAAGAAACTCCACCCATTTGCACTGTAGAAGATTCAGATCCTTCTGCTGAAATATATATTATAGACTCTTATAATCAGTATATATCTCACATTTCGATCCATACAAGTAATGTCTCTAAATCTCCAATGCAAAGATCACTACTGCCATCTCTAAATCATGTGTCAGATAATTTGCTTCATGCTTCTTTAACTGACGGGAAGCATAAGCAATTACCCTACCAATCTGCATCAGTACACATCCCAATCCAATCCTAGAAGCATTAAAATACATAGTGAATTTCTCCCCCTCTACTGGTAATGCCAACACTGGAGCACTAGTAAGGCAACACTTCAAAGTCTGAAAGCTACTATCACACTCATCAATCCATACATAACGCTCCTATTTCCGCATCAATCTAGTCAATGGAGCTGCAATCCGAGAGAAATCCTTCACAAACCTCCTGTAATATCCAGCCATACCCAAAAAACTGTGAACCTTTAAAACACTGGTAGGCTGAGGCTAATTAGCAACCGCTTCAATCTTCTGAAGAACCACCTTAATCTCATCCTTGCATATCATATGCCCAAGGAAACACACTTCGGTTAGCCAGAACTGGCATTTAGATAACTTATCATACAACCGATGCTCCCGAAGTGTCTGCAAAACAATTCTCAGCTGCTCCACATGCTCCTCCTCACTCCTAGAATAGATAAGTATGTCATCAATGAATACAATAAAAAACTTATCCAAATATGACCTGAACACCCTGTTCATCAAATTCATAAAAGCAGTCGGTGCATTGGTCAACCCGAATGGCAACACCAAAAACTCATAATGCCCATATCGGGTCCTGAAAGCAGTCTTAGGTATATCAACCTTGTTAATCTTCAACTGGTGATACCCAGATCTCAGATAAATCTTCGAAAAATGGCTAGCACCCTGCAACTGGTCAAACAAGTCATCTATCCGAGGCAATGGATACTTGTTCTTCACTTTTACCTTATTCAGCTGCCTATAATCTATACACATCCTCAAAGATCCATCTTTCTTCCTCATAAACAGTACCGGTGCACCCTAAGGAGAACTATTCGGTCTGATGAACCCTCTATCTAATAGTTCCTGTAACTGTACCTTCAATTCTTTCAATTTTGCTGGAGCCATTTTGTATGGAGGAATAGGTATAGGGTCAGTGCCTGCATGCACCTCAATCTCAAACTCAATCTCCCTATCTAGGGGCAATCCTGGCAACTCCTCAGGAAACACATCAGGAAACTCCTGAACCATTGGTATATGATCAAGCTATATAGAAGACCTCTGTACATCAACCACGTGTGCTAAATAGGCTGAACAGCCTTTCCCAATCATCCTCCTGGCTTGGATAGCAGAAACTAGATTAACTCGAAACTCCAGAATATCACCCTAAAACTCAAACTCAGGCTGCCCCTCAGGCTGAAACCTAACACTCTTCCGATAACAATCTATAATGTCTCGGTACCTCGTAAGACAATCCATACCCAAAACAACATCTAGCTCTAACACAGGCAACTCAATCAAATCAGCACGCAAGATGTTATCATCAATCTCAATCACACAGTCAGGATAATAAAAATCCACATCAATACTATTACCTATAGGAGTAGCAATCATTAAAGGCACATTTAACAATCTCCTCTCATTATTTAATTTAAGTGCAAAATATAGTGACACAAAAGAGTGAGTAGCACCCGAATCAAATAAGGTATCTGCAATCTCATTCTGAATCAAGATAGTACCTGTAACCACATTGTCAGATCTCTGGGCCTTTTGGGTGTTGACTGTAAATACTCTGTCCTGACCCCTACCAGCTGGAGCCTGACTACCATTAGGAGCCTCTCCTCCCCTGCCTCTGCCTCTGCTTGTAGCCTCTCTACCTATATTCTAACTTCCTATACCACTGGCTGAGAAACCGTAACAGATGGCTGCTGATCAGCCCTCAATGGACACCTGTTAGCATAATGGCCCTGCTAGGCACACCTCAAACAAGCACCAGTCTGTCTCCAACACTCCTCTCCATGTCTCCGACCATAAAACCCAAAACTAGGAATGTTGGGTGTTTGTGCAGCTGGTCTAGAAGAACCCTAAGAATATATAGGTGCTGACTAAACCACAGGCGGTCCTCTAGTTTGAATCCTCCTCCTCTGACTACTAGCCGATGATCTTTGATCAAACTGTGGCACTGGCTCTGCCTGCCTAGGATGGGAGCTGCTCTCCCCCCTCCTAACCTGAGATCCAGGACCCCCTTTCCTCTTCTGGTCCCTTTTATCTCTCTCAGTCTTATACTTCTCTTCCATTTGAGTAGCATTATGTAATGCCACATGAAGACCCCTCCAAAACCTCCTAATCAAATCAGCCTCTATAGGTACAATATGAGTAGCATACCTACTCAACCTGATAAACTCCTCTGCATACTCCTCAACATCTCCCTGCTCTAACTGCTCAAATCTACTCTGGTTACAGGTCTTCTCCTCCTCTATAATGAACTTATCAATAAGCCCCTATCGAAACTCCATCCAGGTAGGTGGGTGCTCACTATAAAGCCTGGGCTCCATCCTCCTCGAAAACCAAGTCCATGCCTTACCCTTCAGTAATAACCCAACCAACTCAACAGCTCTCAACTCTGAACATGGTACTCTCCTCACTACCTTCTCTACCTCCTCCAAGAAATCCACAGGGTCACTACCTCTATCTCCCCTGAACTCATGCAAGTTTAGCTTCAGAAAGCTAAACATCGATACTCCACCCTCCTCTAACACTCTACGACCTCCCTGTATAGTAGCTTCCTCTAAATCCCTACTGGTTGCATAGGAGCCGGTGCCACTGGAACTCCTTAGGTACCACAGGTGGAGGCACTACTGCTGGAGCTGGTGGTGGAGGTACATGCTGACGCTCTCGTCTCAAATCAGCCATCTCTCTCCGTAACTCCATCAATCTCCTCATCATCTCTACTCTCCAAGGGTCATCGCCCCTCTCTGTATCCTCTGTAGTCCATCAAAATCTAGACGGACCGTCTGAAACTGCAATGTCCCTCACTAATGACTCATTGGAGGCTACCTCTGCCTCCCTGGTATCTTTGTCCCTATCGTCAGACATCTCTATAATCTGTCGAGAAAAATGAAAATATACTCAGAATATGATAGAAACGCAGAATAATAATATATAACAGACGATAATAGCAAAGGACGACAAATGAAATTCTATGCTCCATGGTATACTTAATTCTACCCCATTCTATACTTAGTCACTATTCCTCTGTAATTTGGGTACTATTCATCTATAATCTAAAATCCACCGTCTGTAACCTAGAGCTCTAATACCACCTCTGTCATGACCTGTTTCCGAATCGCGATGGTCCTAGGACACGGGAGATGCCAATGGCGTCCGACGCCCGTAGAACCCAGTATCACATGTACAGTCTATAAACCACAATATATTATCCAATTTAATTAGTTACCATCCATTCTGTTATTCTGTAATTTACTGCAATTGGTTGTAACAGTTATACTAACATACCATATACTCATCATATATCATCAAATATCATCAGATACATGTATATATGTTCATTTCCTAGCTAACCCATACATACCTCATGGAGCAGCTAGATTATGAACATCAAAATAATAATACAGAATCAGAATATATACATCAGAATAGCTAGCAGAAATCCTTGGATGACAGACGACAGGATTCTGCAATCTACTTCTCTCCTGAAATAGGTAAACAAAGAAAATGTGAGTATATAAGATACTCAGTGAATCTATATGAATCAACAAATAAACATTAGGTAATAATGGATCAATGGTACCAATAGGTCAGATAATGGTATACATAGTCAATAATAGGTTACAGTATAGCCAAAGAAACAAGCATAGGTTCGGTATCATATGAAAAGAAAGATAAAGGGATGGACTATATGAAATCATACAATCTCCAGTAATCAGTATGGACCATATGTGAACATATAGGTCTCTAGTAGCATATCCATATCAATGAGCATAAGATAGATCAGGTCTTATGGCTAGGACCATAACCCCTCCTAGCTAGGGTATCAGTAATACAATGTGCAAATTGCCGACAGTATTTTCCCACTAATAGCTCTGTCAAACCACATTAGGATCAATATCAAGAAACAACATATCAATGGATACCATTATGCAACAATGGCATCCTCCATATCAATAAGCTCAATATCAGTCAATCAATTATCAATAGGGTTCATGGCAATGTAAAAGGTGACATACAAACAATGATATATTGTTTGGTATTCAACAAAGACATGGAATAAAAATTGGCTCGGCAAAGAAAAACGGTAGGCCAATTGGCATGCCAACGTCGCTGGTGACAATGGCATTCAAATGGTAGGCCTATGGAATGCAAACAATAGGCCAAAGACAAAATGAACTAGGCATTCCATCAAACACATGGTGGGCATACAATAGTAAGCTAATAGGTTAGGTTAGGGTACAAAATTGACTTGTCCAATTCAACCAACAACAAGCTACATTGACAATAATATCATAGGCATCAAAGAAACAATATTAACATCAAAAGAAATCAAATTAGCTATGGAAATCAAGATAAAAATCAAGCAAAAATAGGCAATGTGAATTGTAAACTAGGTTCGACCATGAATATACTTTCACACCAAGTTTTCAATTTCAATTTCAACATAAATGGCATGTTAAAGGATGCATATAAGACTCACCTAAGCTTCCAAATAGCTTTGAAAAATTGATTTTCCCCACCAATCACCAATGAAGCCAATAGGCACACCTTTGATAAAATTTGAATTCTACACTAAACCAATCATCAATTAGTTTCCTATTAACCTCCAATTGACTAATTCTAACATCAATTAACATAATCAAACACTAATTCAAATAGCTAAGTTACACAACTTCCATTAGGTTTAGCAATTTAGGGATTTCTATCAATTTGCATCAATTGATGCAATCTAACTA
>CANXYC010136066.1:0-24135 GCA_948193065.1 Aleurites moluccanus
AAGACATGTCTAGGCGATTCTTAATTGTACGTAGGAGTTAATAAATCCTTGTTTTGTACTTCTCATACAATTAGGATCACGTGCTTAAAATTTTTATCACCATCCCACCTTATAAAACAATTCCTTAATATAATTAAAAAAGATTTTATCACTTTTGAATTATTTAGATTTATGAATAGATTTTAATTTATTTGATTAAAAGATGGATTTTGAATCAAATCAAATTATTTATGATATTAATTATTTTCTTAAAATATTATTTTTTTTGTCTTATAATAAACGTTTTAATTGTAAAGTATATAATTATTAAGAAAATTTTTTAATTTATTTTAATTTATTTATCATTTTACTATTTTTTCACTTTCTTAATTTTCTTATATTTTATATCTCTTAATTATTATCCCTATTTTAAACATATATTTTTAATGAGAATATTATTATAATGTTAAGATAAAATATAATTTAAATTAGAAAATGAGATAATTAAATTAGAATATAAAAAAAAATTAAGATGTTTATTGTGAAACGGAAAGAATAAGATTTTATACTATCCACTATGATTTTTTTTTTTAAAAATGGTGAATAAATTGATTGAAAGAAAAGTGAGAAATTAAATTACTATTTGAAGTAAAATTAATTAAAATGAAACAATTTCCAATTTAATAATTATAGTTTTTCATGCTTTTTAATTGTATAATTATTTAATAAATTAAGGATTTTTTAAATTTATTTATATTTAAATCATAATAAATTATATTAAAATAAATTCACATTTGAATAAAAACAAATAAAGAATTAGATTTGCAAGGTTTCGAGTTATTTGAATTTGAATTTTGAATCATCTAATTTATATATTTTTTAAAAAATTATTAAATAAAACGATAATATATATTTTTTATTCATATTAAAATAAATTTTATATATAATTAGAATAAAAATACACATAGATTTATTTTTACGGAAATAAAAAAATATACTTAAATCTTATATAATAATTTATAATTTCTTTTTCCCTTTTTTCTTGTAATGGTAAAATCCTTTAACTTTACCTAACTAATGATCAAATGCAACCACTAGTACACACTCCACCATCTGACTAGAAGACAATCCTCTCTGTGACCTTCCCCCGACCAAAGATCTCACCTCATAGCAAACTCCATTCAACTCACTTTCTCAAAAGCTCGTAAAATTCACCCCATCATCACATTCACACGTTACCATTAAATCTTGGGAGTGTAATTAAAATTTTTTATTAAGGAGGGTTAAAATTAAATTAATAAAAAATTTTAGTATCATAAATTATAAATAATTTTTTTAGAAAGATTAGTTAAAAATTTACATGTAATTTTAATATTATTAGAGAAATTAAAATTAAATTATTAAAAAATTTTAATATTATAAATTATATATAATTTTTTTTAGGGTAATTAAAAATTATATATATATAGTCCTGGTTTTTAAATTTTTGTTAATTTTTTAAATATATATATATATATATATAAAAGTAAAAAAAAAATAATAAAAAAAATTTTAAAAAAACAGGACTATCCCTATTCTTCTGTTACGCCCCTGATTAAACCCAATCCTACGTTAAATAGCAGAGAGTGTGCATTGACGATTCGATGCAAGCAAAAATGAACAATTTAGCAGTCCCCAGTAGTGAGTAAAGTAGAGCAAACCCTCGACTTTTACGCGGGTGCTGGTCTCTGCCTATGCCTTTCCGCCAATATCTCAGCCTTTTATCGTACTTTTAGTTGTGTCAATCATCTTCCACAACCTCCGCTCCTGACGCGCGCCCCGATGCTCCCGCTTGTTTTCATATTCACCTCTTCTTCCCTACCTCTCTCTCTCTCTCCTCACCGCATATGTGTCCCTATATTTTTAAGAGAAAAAGTACAATATTAAATCCTTTTTATTTTTAATGGGTCACTTGAATTCATTTTTTTTAATGAAAATATTTTATTAATCAAATTTTAAGCATCCCGTATTTTTTTTAATGAAGTTAGCCAAAAAAATAAAAATATTTACTTATATATATATATATATATATATATATATATATATAAAGAGCATTGTTATCAAAATTAGACTGAATTCACTTATTGAACTGAAAAAAATAAAAATGAAATATTATTGTTAAAATCGAATTAAATTGACCGATTGAACTGAAAAATTAAAAATCAAACCAATAATTTATTCGGTCAATTTCAAAAACTCATATTTCAAAAATCGGTTAAAAAATCAGTGAATCAGCCGATTAAATGGTGAATCGATCAAATCGGATTAATTTTTTCTGTTCGAGCAGGTTAGATTTTTTATAATTTGTTTTTATTTTTGATAAAAAATAATAAATATTAAAATATATTTATTTTCATCATATATATAATAAATGTCAAATTATATATATATATATATATATATATATATATTTATTAATTTTTTTCGATTTAATCGATTTAACTTTTTATTTTCATTGATTTTTTAATCGATCCGATTTTGAAAACATTCAAAAAGTGATTAGGAACAACATATGTTTCCTTTAATTTTTCCATATTTCAATTGGAAATTTTTTTATTAATTTTTCAATTGAGATTGAACATTTATAGTGAAAATGAATAGGTAACAAGGATGGAGTTAACCTTGGTATCAAAGGTCAAGATTACCAAAATATTTTAATTTTTTATTATAAAAATATAAACTTTATCATTTAGGTCCTTCACATCCAACTCAATACCCAAAATTTATTTTAATATCCAAAATTCAAAATCCAATTAGCTAAACGCTAAATTTAACAAACTAAATATCTTTATTGTTATTATATTAGCTCAATTTGATGAATTATTATTGCATAATAAGTTAAAAATTTATAAATTTTTATACTCTCTTTATACTTATAATTATAATGAATATTTAATATGAAAATTTAATATTCAGAATTATAAAACAATAATTTAAGTCTAATTGGTCCCTCCTACCTATAAATCCTAACTTTGTAAAGGTGAAATAATTTTCAGTCTCAAATCCAACTGTATTAAACTCGAGTTTCAATTTGACTTAATTAAAAAATTAGAGTATTAAAATTTGACTAAATTTAATCGAGTTTTTTTTTTTTTTTTTAATTTGACTCAAATAATTATTTAAAATATTTGAGTTCCACTCGATTTGGTATCAATTATTATTAAAAAATAAATGTACTTATTAAAAATAAAAATTGAATAAATTAACTCAATTACTAAATAATTATTTATAATATAAAATATATTTAAAATTATATAAAATTTTAATATTATAATAGATATATATGAGTCATTCAAATAAAATTTTATAATATTTAATTTTAGCTTGACTCGTTATTTGAACTATGCGAACTGAATTTAAATATTTTACAAATCGAGTTGAAGAAATTTATGTGTACCTCAACTAATTATTTACAGCCTCTTTGGATAGATTTAATTTTTAAGACTAATAACACATAGACAAATAAAATTTATGAATGCATTTTTGTTTGATGAGAAATAATTATAATTTAAAAAAAAAAAACAAATTTCAATATCCTTTGAAGGACTCCAAGAGTAATTACGAGCTTCATAGATAATGTGAGAAGAGCAAGCTTAAAATCGTACATATTTGCCTGATAACTTCCCACTTAAGAGAAATAAATGAAACTAAATTATTTTGTTTGTTGTTTAATTGAGCCTCTGCAAAAGCAAATATCAGATATCAAGAAAGGGCAAGTTTTACTGTATATGGGCTACTAATAACCAAGCTGACAAGATAATTTCTTCATTAATTATTTTCTCCTAATATAAATGAGAGAATTTTGGCTTCTCTGGATGAAACTCATAAATAGCCACAGTAAGGCCAGCAATCTGCTTTCCTGAATGAGACATTTTGCTTCTAATTACAGTACTTTTGATTGAAACAATATGCTAGCTTTATTTGATAAATTCAACTTTAATTTAATAACATTTTTAAATCACTAAGGTTTCCAACGGATAATTGATCAAGCTTGGATAATGGGTTTTATCATAAATTTTCATTTTATAAATTTTTCAATTGTATTGGATGAATATAAATTATAAAATGAGCATGTTTATAACTTAATGATTTTAAAATGGGCTTTTTGAATTATATGAATTAATGTAGAAGTTATTTAAGAATTTATCCATAAACACATTTGATTGTGAAGTTCATTTTCATCCATGCATAAATGTAATTTATTTTAAAATTCATTTTTCAATATAAGAATTTCATGAATATTTATATCAAATACAATATAAAAATATAATTTAAAATTCCTAAGAGATTAAAAAATAGTTAAAAAAAATGGAGAGTTGCGTGTAAGATTTCATTTGTTTAGTGAAAAATAATTTGTCTCTGAAAAATATTAATTTTGAATGATTGATAATATTTTGTTATTTAGTTACAACAGTAAAGATTAGCTAGAATATATTAAAAATTTAATTTATAAAATTTTAAATATATTTAAATTTATAAGAATTTATATTTTTATAAAAATTCATGTTGATCATTAGTAGTTAATAATAGATGAAACAATAAATGTAATGAGTTTATCAAAATTTAGAAAATGAATTATCAACCACTATTTAAGATGAAAATTTTAAAATTTATGAAATTTATCAAAATTTATAGAAATAAAAATTTAAATTTTTTTTATTTCATAGATTTATAAAGTTTCACTTATTTAAAATAAAAATGAAATTTATAAATTTTAATAATATTTTTATAATAAAAAAAATATTTTATAAAATATTTTATTTATTAAAATGATTTTCACTTTTTATATGAAATTTTAAAAATTCTTAAAATGTGAGATTTTGATGGATAATAAATTTTGAATAATCCATAAATTTTGATAAATTTTATACTTATTAAGAAATAAATTTTGATAAAATATATAAATTTTCTGAAATTTTTTATCCAAATCTTTCTATCCAAACATTATTTCTATAAGTTTTTTTATTAACATAAAAAAAAATATTCACAAAAA
Source organism: Aleurites moluccanus (assembly GCA_948193065.1). NCBI lineage: Eukaryota > Viridiplantae > Streptophyta > Magnoliopsida > Malpighiales > Euphorbiaceae > Aleurites > Aleurites moluccanus. The sequence goes on from CANXYC010136066.1 coordinate 5,012, forward strand.
AAAAAAAACAGTCTAAAATAATTTATAAACACAAGTCCATTGGGCTTATCATTTAAGAAAATGATAAAAACAAAAAGTTGGTTCAGGATGCTAACAACAGTAATATGATTTTATATGCATATGTGTAGGTGTTATATACGTACGTAATATGTGATCTCGTAAACCGCCCCACTGTATAATAATAATAATAATAATGATAAGATTAATAAAAAATACTCATTTCCCAAGTCGTAGGCATGACAAAAGGAACTAGACCGGTTCTTGTTCGATCAGAGGCTGTCAGCTACTTATAATTTACAAGGTTGAAGTCCCCAGTGATCGTACAGCCATGAACGGGCCTGAATTTTAATTACTGTGCCAGTGAACTCAGCTCTCTCGGGCTGTGGAGAGTTTAAGTGGTATTTAGATATTTAATTATTATTTTAAAATATATATATTATAATTAAAAAATTAAAAAATATTTAATTAAAAATAAATTATTAATTATTTTTATTTAAATTAATAATATTTAGCAACTGGTTAGAGTTTTTTTCAACTAAATAAAGCACTGTTTTTTCAAATCAATAATTATCAATACTAATCTAAATACTCTCTTAATTAATTAATTCTATATTTTTAAAAAAGTCCGAAAGCAATAAAAGTCTTTAAAAAAATTATATAATATAAAATACTTGTATTTACCTTTTAAAATTCTGTTACTAAAACTAAAAGCTAATTAAGTGGATTCGACAAAAACATTTCCACTATAGTTTGGATTTTTTATTTTTTTATATGTTTTATTTTTTATTTTTTATTATTTTTTATATATAATATTATTTATAAAAAAATTAATTATTAAAAATTTTAAATAAAATAAATGATACGACATATAAAAAAAAATATAAAACAAATAAAGAGACATAAAATTCAGACGGTTCATTTTGATGACTTTTTCCTTCATCTTGCATGTATCAATCATCGAAATTTTATCATTTGGTCGGAGTGCATAAAAAAGGTCCGAGTTAAAGAAATCCAAGGCCTGAGTCATCAACTTGACTCTGCCGCTGGACACCTGACGATGATTTACAGTAATAAAAAAAAAATGATTAAAGCTCCCCCTCATATATCTATTCAAGGAGCAAAATACCAAGGGTGGGTGGCATTCTGATCGGTTGAGCTATTGGGGCCGTGGCTAAAGCCAATAACGGCCAACAAACATTATGGAAGAAGAAAAGGCCACTATAACAATATTATTGAGAAAGAAAATAAATAAAAAAAAAATCAGAAAAGAAAATGAAGGAAATTGGAAAAGAAAATAATGAAAATGAAAGTAAGTGAAGGATAATAGAAAAGAAAATAAAGAAAAACGAAAGAAAGTGAAGGAAAATGAGAAAAAAAAAAAAGAAAAAAAAATTCAAAAATTAAAAAGTTAATTTTTATTTTTTTAAAAAAATAGAAAGTTAGTTTTTTAAAATAGATAAATCATTTTATTAATTTTAGGAACCATTTAGTAATTTATCCTAAAAAATTACAAAAATCAAGGGGGGGACATGGGTCATCTTGCTGCTACTTAGATCTGCCTTTGTTTAACATCATAATATTTATTTCTTTTTTGGCTTTAAAGTGATTTCCTTGAAGTTCAAGAAAAAAAGAAAGATGATTAGAAAGAAGAAATAAATGAAAGATGATAAAAACAAGAAATAATATGTGAATGTTACCGTCCTTAAATAATGAAGAGAAAATAAAGAGATCAATAAATTTTGCTACAGTCTTTAGAGAAAGAAGAGATCAAAAATTTTTTAGATAATGTTTCATGCAGACAACAACATTTTGATAGTGTTTTATCAATGTGATGAGGTGGATTTATTATTTAAACTGGATTTGGTCTTGATTAGGTGTTGTTAGACCTATAAGACAATGAACATAACATTAGACAACAACGTTTTTGGTTTGATAATAGCTCATTAATAATTAAGTTAATTTCCTTGTGACTTAAGGTAATCCAAAGAAGAAGATGACAATTCTTCTCCTTAAGCAAATATTTTTTTTGTGAAAGAAAGCGGTGAGAGAACGTACAATTCAATTTGTTTTAGAATTGTGTTGAATGTTTGATTTATATTCTATTCTTGAGCTGTTTGATAAGATGGTTGGACAAGCGACCACCATTATATTGATGCTTAGACTGTAATATCTTGATATGACAAGCAAATATCTTGTCATAGTTGGCATGGTAGATTAGAAGTATGCTCCAGGTAGCTATGTCAAATGATTGTACTAAAGTGTCTTGACAAGAAAATCTCCTTTATTCATCTTCAAACAATGGATCATTGTCCCAATGAGATCAACTTGTGAAGACCTTGTAGTTGAGCTGCTTGTAGGCTTGTCAGTGCAGGTCCCTTGGTTGGACTTCATTTTTAGTATTGAGTCGACGAAGAAATTGACTTCTCATCTTCTAAGCTTAACTCATATTTTTATCGATAACTTTTCTTAGTCTTACAGGTATAGGTGAATACATAAATTTTAAAAAGGGAGTGCAATTTTAAGAACAATTTTAAGAATGAATATTATGAATAATGAAATAAATTTATTTAAAAATATAAAAATAATAAAAAGCATTATATATATATTTTAATTAAAAATAATAAAAAATCATTATAATATTATTGAGAAAGAAATTGTGAAAGAAAATAAAGGAAAATGAAAGAAAATAAAGAAAATGAAGGAAAATGAAGAAAAAAAGAAAGAAAGTGAAGGAAAATGAAGAAAAAAGAAAATGAAGAAAAATAAGACTAAATAGTAATTTACTAAATATTAAAGAGTTAATTCTTTAAAATTGAAAGACTATTTAAGCAATTTTATCAAATTTTAAAAATTAAATTATAATTTTACTTAAAAATTTTCAAAAACTAAGGAAGAATACGTGTCATTTATCTTCATTTGCATCTGCTTATGCTTATAGTTATTGATCATCGCAATTTCATCAATTAAGATATAAATGAAATTAAAATATTTAAACTCAAAATCTTAATGTAAATGTCTATGGATTTATTGACCATTTATCAACTATCAAATGTAATAATAAGAATTAAGCCATTGAAACCTAATAATTAAACACATTTCACCTAAGAAATTTCAATGTACAATAAAGAAATGGTAATTGTTATGTTGCTTTTCTCATATAAGATATCGTTAATATCCGATTAAAAAATTCAGATTTAAATTAAAATAATCTATTTTTAGAGGTAATTAATTAGATCCATTATTGGATTATATCTACACCATCATTCTTTTAGAAAGAAAATATTTAAAAAATTGTAAAGATATCAATTCATTGATATATGATAGATAATTTTCTCTCGTGTAGTGCAAGTAAGAAAGTTTGCAATTACAAGCAAGTTCATGTTGATATATTTTTTTAAAAAAAGAAAATTAATGCTAGAAAAAGGAGAGAAATTAGCTGTAAATCAAATCCAATGCATTTAAATACTTGACAAAAGTAAATAAATTAATGGTAAAACCATTGAATTTACCAATTGACTAGTAGAGGATTTAGATGACTTAGAAACTTGAACAATTGAACTATCTTAATTAAGGTTATCGTTGACCTGAACTTAATTAATTACCTTACAAGATGCTCAATATCAACAACTACTTCAGATAATCTCTCACCAACCCTTTTGATCCCCGGAGGCTTATGCCGGAGTAAAGGAGTTGAATTGGTGTCAAGATAATGGAGGATGATGACCGTAATAACAGAAGAAATAAACATTGGTATTGGACCAAAAAACCAAAATAACAAATTAACGGCAAAATAAAGAGCTCTAAGTCCAAGTGACCAAAAATCACCACCTCTTATCACTGCTACCTCCACATTTTTCACTGGTATGTCAATGTCTGGTGTGCTAATTAGATAATTAGAATGCACAAAATGTCTTGCTGATTGAACAAAGCATGAAAAAGCTAAGAGAAAACAGGTGAGAAGTGTCAAGTACTTGATGGAAAATGTGGACGGTCTTGTATCTCCATAGATCAATTTACTTTCAAATACAATATTAGAGGAATTTCCAAGCCAAACTCCTATTAGTGAACTTAAACTTAAAGAGATTGATGCTAAGAAAGTTGCTGCTGTTGTGTTGGAAGTTATCACTGTTAGAGCCACTCCAACATCCCTTTTATCTGCCTGCAAAAATCAAACATCAGATAATATACATGTGAGAAAAATATCAAAATCTGCATATATTTTCTGAGGAGAATTAAAAAAAAAAAAAAACCATAGAAGCTGTTAATTCCAATGTATACTAATTGCACATCTAGTCGCACAAATTGCATAGTATTATTCAAGGTATTACCCATCTGCAAGGAGAGTTTATAAACAAATAAAAATCCTTAAACAAAACAAAAAGAGAGGTACAGAGAGAGAGATTGGCCTGCATAATTCTATCAACCCAAGCGCTTTTGTCATTGTTCTCAAAGCCCATGACTGTGGTGTGGGGAAGATTAAGGTATCTGTAAAGAAGAAGGAGATGGTAAGCAAACATGATCAACAAACCACTAGGGACCAATATCAAATCAAGGTATTCTTTTTGGAAACCCATGATATTCTTAACTAAATTGAAAATAAAAGGGTTCCAGAGTTTTGGGTTCTTGAATTCTGGTTTATTTATGTTATCAATTCCTGCTAAAAGAGGATTTGTTAGTGTGTTGCAATTTTTTATGGAAAATTTGAGTTGCTTTAGTTGGACTACAATGACAACTTGCAATCTTTAATTAATTTTTAATTTATTTCCACTTCATATTGATTTAGTAGGCAATTGGGCAACAAGTTATTAAGACAATTATTAATTTGATATTAATAAATGTTACTGTTAAGGGTCAATTTACTACTGGGAACAAACATTAGAAATGTTATATAAATCCTGACTCGTCTCTGCATACATAAACAGATTGATTTCTTTTTTTTTTTTAAAAAAAAAAGATTGAACTTTAATTAGGTAGTATGTTAGTTGAAAACTAACAGTCTAGCACAGAAATAACCTCTTATCAACGTAGACCAAAAGATCATCCATCTCAAAGTTTGATAATGCAGAATGAGAATTTTTAAATTAGTGTTAAGTGTTAACAAAGTCATTTTGACTTGAATTGCTATTATTTGTATGAAAAATGCCAGTTTGTCTTTTTACAATTAAGTTATGCCAGATTGTTTGCTTCTAATTAAGAAGACAATACAATAAACTTCGGGGTGGAAGAGAAATAAATCAAACCAATTAAATTAATCAAATCAAATTGAAATTGATGGTTTTAATGATATTTGGTTTGATTTAGTTTGAAAAATAGTGCAAATTAAATATTTGATTTAATTTGTGATTTAATCATTTTTTTTATTTCAAACCGAACCAAAATGTTTTATATATATATATATATATATATATATATATAATTTATTATTATTATAATTAAATATGTTTGATTTTATTTTATATATATCCATATATATATATTTTAATCTAACATTAATTTAAAATTAAAAAAAATATCATTTATGAAAATTAATTAAAGATAAAAAAAGTCTAATTTTTGAGAAAAAAAGACAAAGGGTGTACTAATTAATGAAATATACAAGTTTTGTGTTATATACTGAATTATTTTCGTGAATTTTTTTTCATCGACACTTTGTCTGTATTTTTTTTAAATTTATAATAAAATAATGACGGTTTATAAAAAAATATTTTAAATTTGAGTGACAAATTAAAAGCGATCAAACTGAATTAAACCGAAAATTTTATTATAAAAATAAATTGGTACCTAATTTGAAAATTTTTCAAATCAATGCCACCCGGCATATTGTTTATGATTCTGCAATTTTAACACAATTCTAAATGCTACAATTTTACATTTACAATCATTTTGCTTGTGATAACATTTACATCTCTAGCATAAGAATCTGAATCACCCTATAAGCATCAATTAGCAATAAAGATAAGTAAAATCTAAGCCAATTGAAACAAATTTTGGTTAGAAAGAACAGTTGGCCTATCATAACACTTTTAACCCATTCTTTCGTCTTTGTTCTCTAAGCCAATAACTGTAGAACCAGAATCTTTTTAAGTGTTTGCAAAGAAGGGAAATATGATTAGCAATCCACTAGGAGCCAAGATCAAATCAAGGTAGTTCTTCTTAATATCCGTATTTTTAACTCGTTGAATGTAATGGCAATGGAGTTTCTATAGGCTTTTTAATTACTACAGAATAGGAACCCATCAGGTTAATTTATTCTTAAACTTCAATTAATCTATGTTGTTAGGGAGAAAACACGTAATAATTTATTTCTGACGTAATTAGGACTTTGTTTACTTCTACTGATGATTGATAATAATTAAAAGTGTTTTGTGTGCAATTAGGATTTTTATATTCTCCCTTGCAAGTTGATAAATACAAATCTTTACTGGCAATTCTTTGTGGTAATGAAAAACCGTTGATTGTGTCCAAGAATTGTCATTTTCTTGCATACCATGTCACGCATTCACGAAGTTTCCTTGCAAAAATCTTGGGCTTAACAATCAAAAACCTTGGGTTCAACTGTAGGAGATTGCGAGTTTGAATCTCAATTAATTATAACCTAATTAATTAAAAAGAAAAATTTTGGGCTTAATATCATTTCTTGAGAAATGTTTGTTCCTTTTTTGGAATTCCTTCATTATCGCAGATTCTCCAGTTGTAATTCTTCCATTTTTTCTGAAATTTTATTGGACTTTTTTGGAGAGATTTTGAGATTTTAAACGAATTGTCTAACAGAAGCCATTGACAACTTGCCTTTTACTGTAAACGACGGAAATAAAAGGCATGGTCGTTCTTATGTTACGACAACGCCTTAGAATCAGCTGTATCGCCGTTTAATCCATACGGCATCCTTCGAAGCGCTTGCCACTTTGCTTTACCAAAATGACAGATGTTAGCTCAGCACACAGCCACCATCACACCAGTGCGGTCTATCGTCTCTGTAACTTTAGCCAATGATCCTTGAAACCACATATTTCAGGGCTTTAAAATTTAAAAAAGAAAAAAAAAAAAGCCACAAATAACTACTGAAAGATTAAAATCTGAGTACTCACAACACATCTGAATTTTAGGGAAATATATATTAATGGTGTAAATTATATTAAAAAATTACTTAAAAATCACTCAATCATTTTTTTAGTTAAATACTGAAAGATAAATATAATAATTAACAATTTAAATTATTAAATATTTATTATAATTAATATATTGATATGTCATATTAATATTAATTAATTTATAATTGATTAGTTTATAATTTAACTCAATAACTAAATTATTCTAGAATCTCCAAATTATGTTAGGCGGGTCAACTCATTTTCAATAATAATAAAAAAAATTAGTTAGGGTAATTGGGATCAAAATAGCATGGGGTTTGGGCTTTAGGACAGCTTCAATAGTAAAGTATAAGATGATTCAATGGCACTTGACATAAGAACATCACGATTCACAAGCAATGCATATGATAATTGTCTAATAAATTTCTTTTGCCTATTAAAATGATTCACCATATAGAATTTAGGGGAAACTATATACAAGTACCTTTTGTATTTTTAGCATTCAAAATCTTAATTTTTTTATGATTGTTGTGATTCTAGTCGTCAGACATTTTAGTAATATTTTTTTTAATGACATTAATATTATTAATGTACGTCATGTTAGAAATTATATAAAAAAAATGATGAATAATCTAATTTGAGTTAATAAAATTTTTAATAAGATTTTAAAAATTTAAAACAAAATTTTTAATTTATTTTTATTATATTATTTTATAAATTTAATATTTATAATTAAATCAACTAAATAGTATTTTATATTAAGTTTTAATAATCAAATTATAAAATTTTTAATTGACAAAATTTTATATCAATTTTTAATAATCAAATTACAAAATTTTAGTTGATAAAAGTTTATTTTATTGTATTATTTATCATAAAGTGTAAAAGAATTTTTAGTTGTCAACTAAAAATTTTGTAATTTAATTATTAATAATTAGTATAAAATTTTATCAATTAAAAATTTTGTAATTTGATATTAAAAATTGATATAAAATGTTATTTAGTTAGTTTAATTATAAATATGCAATTTATAAAATAATATAATAAAAATAAATTAAAAATTTTATTTTAAAATTTTAAAATCCTATTAAAAATTTTATCAACTTAAATTAAATTATTCATTTTTTTTTTAATTTCTGATGTTGCGCTACGTCAATAATTTTAATATCGTTAGATAAATTATCATTAAAATGTCTAACAGAAAAAAACACAAATCTCAAATTATCACAAAAAATTTGACAGATCTAAATGCTAAAAACGTGAAACCACGATATACTTATTTGTAATTTTTCTTAGAATTTAATATCATATCTATTTCTTTCTTTTTTCTTTTTTCTTTTTTTTTATATTAAAAATTATATTACAGAGAAAATTTCGTTTCAGCAACATAATATTTATAAAATCCATTTAAAAAATTCATAATAGACTCTTATTTTATTATTTTTAAGAGATTTGAAGTTGAAACTCTAATTATTTTTATTAAAAATAAATTTATGATGATGTAAAAAAAAATTCTAGATTAGTAAAGGGCACATAACAAAACCATTAAATTACATATTAGACATTGCAAGCTTGCAACTAAAACTCTTTAAATGCCTTGTTATAATTATGCCAGAGGTACAGAAAAAATAGTGACATATACATAATAAGCAATGTTTTTTGGATTTGATCCGATCATCGAATCGGTAAAAGGTCATCAAATCGATAAAAATACAGGGAGGGTTAATAATTAAAATTGAATCGAAATTAATAAAAAATAATTAAATTAATATTATATAATATAAAAAATATAAATTTTATAAGAAATTTAATGAAATAATATTGAATATAATAATTTTTTTAACAAATAATATAAAAATAATTTTAAAATTTAAAATAATAATATAATAAATAGGTAAAAGTAATAAATTTTTTTATGTAAATAAAAATGAGTGAAATTTTATTTTTAATGCTAAAGAGTTTAAATTTATTTTATGATACATTTAAATTTTATTGTTAATTTAAGTTGGGAAGTGATTATTAAAATTAATTTTGTAATATAATTTATTTGAAGTTAAATAATATTTTTTTATGGATAAAAGTTATATATATATATATTTGTCATAAAATTAGCAATAATTGATGTTTAGTTAATAATCAATAATCTCAAAGAAAAGTGTTTTTGCTTAGTGGTACTGAAGCTGTCTTGAGGGATTTAGGCAGAGACAATTAATTAAAAAAAAATCAAGAAAGAACAAAAATTTACCCTCAAAACGTACGTATACTACCTTTTTCAGGACAACCTCTGCAGCAGGAACAGATTGAAAATTGTCACCTGAAACAAATTTCAGGTTTTTACTCTCAGGCAAGTTTGCAACAATTTGTGGGTGGTCCAAAACTGTCTATTTCATAACAGGGTATGCATCAGCAATTGTCCTGGCCTACATCAATCAATGAAGCCACTCCCTTGAAAATATCAATGTGCTCCTTAACAATCCAGCTCACTAATTTAGAATCACAGGCCATTGCCTCATTCAAGAAATTGATAACTTCTTGATTTTGCTTCCCATATTCCCAAAAACTCATTCCATGATAAGTTTCAAATGTTGTAAGCTCATTCCTTTGAAAATTATCAGCAATTGAAAACCATGGAATTATTAATGCAGGGTCTAGCATTGCTAGAACATATGTGTTGGAATTAATGATCCCATAGCGGTGGGAGAAGGAAAAAATAAAAAAACAAAGGCTATATAAGTTGCGAGTTGCCAGAGCCATTTTTGGTAGAAGCAAACCCACTTCCAAGACCAAGGAAGCAAGGAGTTTGGCCCAAAGAAAAGAAAGGGCAGAAAAAGGCCAGCTGGAAATGATGAAGCAACTATCAAAAATTCTAACAATATGTGGACAAGCTTGTAGGTTTATCTTTGAGCAAAAAACTAGAAGTTGTAAGAACATAATACTTTTCTTCTTTTTCTTCTTGATTTTCATGAATTTCTTTTGTAGCAAACAATCCAGAATGCACAAGTATGCGCATAACTCACCGGGACGGAAGCATGATTTTTTGAAAAGGACACTTTTTTACATTTAAGGAAGGAAGTATAAATTTTAGGAAGAGACAGTATTATAATAAAATAAATTTATTTAAAAATATAAAAAAAATAAAAAAATTAAATAAATATATATTTCAATTAGAAATAATAAAAAATAATTATAATATCATTAAAAAAATAAAGGAAATTGAAAAGAAAATGAAAAAATAAAGAAAATTAAGTAAAATTGGAAAGAAAATAAAGGAAAATGGAGAAAAAGGAAAAAAGTGAAAGAAAATGAAATTAAATAATATTTTATTAGGGATTAAAAATTAATTTTTTAAAAATAAAAGGGTTATTTTATTAATTTTAGTAAATTTCAGGAATTAAATAATAATTTATCTTAAAAAATTTTAAAAATTAAGGAGCAAAAAAGAAAAAAATGAAAAAATAGATTAAATAATACTTTATTAATGATTAAAAAGTTAATTTTTTAAAATAAAAAGATTATTTTATTAATTTTCTTTTTATTGGCAGAACATTAGTTCTGAAGCTAGCTCTAGAAGGGTAGTAGGTTGATTTTCTGTGGATGGTATCAGGAATTCCCAACAGAATAGCACATCTATTGACATGGATTCCAGATAATGGTACATGTGTTTATATATGTGACATTGAGCTTGAAACAACTCATTAGCTTCAAGCTCTTGATGATTTAATTCCATCTTTTATTTGCTTACAAACCAGTCATGTAGTTTCTGTTCATATAATAGTATTGAATTACACATCTCTTGGAGGGTAATTAAGGGGGAAGTTTCTTTGCAACGTATATAAATTCTTCTTCCTACGAAATTGTTGAACAAGATGACAACCTTACTTAAGAAATGGTTCTTGAATGTTGACTGATAAAATCAAAAGTTTTGAATAAAAGTGTTTTCTAATTACTGTTGTAGTACAAGTTGATCTATTAAAATGACTCGCGCTTGACTTAAAAAATGAAGATAGCAAGTAACATGTTTAATTCCTTGATCAGGGTCGCTCTATTGACTCTTGATTTGGAAAACTGTTGTTTGTATAATGTGATTTGAAGAAGAACGTTAGGCTAGCATTGTCACAGGCGAAGAAATATTATAAATATAACCTACCTAACTTGCAATGAACAAGAAACATTAATAAATAAGAAGCCATGTTTCTTGATTTTTCTTGTTGGAAGTTAACTCCATGGACAATGTGGTTGATTTCTTGAAGCAGCATTACTTGACTGCTAAGACTATTTTTTCAACTCAAATGAAATATTTATTTTACCAGCCAGCAAGAGACTAGTCCAAGTAAACCCGCAAAAGCAAATTGAAATTGGACTTAGAATTTAGGGTACATTTGATTGACGGTAATAGAATGTAATATAATATGATCAAATGCATTTCTAATATTGCATTATATTACATTTCATTACGATTTACCAAATGTACCTTGAGCTATTTTATGCCGAATACAATTGGATAAAAAGAATTCTCAGTACTTATCATGACTGTTATTCTACAAAAAGTTTGTTTCCACAACTAAATCCTGTGGCTTACCATGCCATTTTTTTTTTCAAAGTGGTTGTTCATTTATCATGGCTTTTTTTCTTTTACAAAGAGCTTGTTTCATTTTTTTTTTGTTGGAAGTCAATTCCGTAGAAAAAAAAAATTCTGCAATGTGGTTGATTTCTTGGAGCAGCATTACTTGATTGCCAAGAGCCAAAACTATTTGCAGTTGTGGAATTGCTCGTCACATGAAATATTTATTTTCCACGCATTGAAGAGACTAGTCCAAGTAAACCCACAAAGCAATTGAAATTGGAAAAATAATTCAGCTATTCTAGGCTGAGTATAATTGGATAAGAAAAAATTATCAGTATTTATCATGACTGTTATTCTACAAAAAGATAGTTTCTACAAAGTTGTGACAGAGTCATTTATCATGGCTTTTTTTTTTTTTTTTTTTCTCCAAAGAGATTGTTTCCATGACTCAAACGTGTGATATTATGATGTAGGGAAATCTGTCTTGAGTTTCTAAATCGTTTAGATAATAGGTTCAAAATAATTTTATTTATACCAAGAGACAAATAATAGATTTTTAACTTTTGAACCGGAATGAATTTTGGGGCTTATAGTATATAAATAAATTCTGATTTTTGAATTCTGCACAATACTTATTGCACTAAATTAGGATGAGCCTATTTCGGCCTTAAAATCCATTATTTAGAATTTCAACGTGTCACTTCTAGTTTTGAGCTTTATTTTTCTTTTTTGTAATCTATCTTTTTAGATTTTTTCTTTCAAGATTAGGTTAAGTCTCATTTTTCATTGTTTAGAAACATATTTTAATTAATAAAATTTCAAAAATCTTTAAACCTTTATGCTTTGCTTTCAATACTTACTACGCTGTGTCATATTATGCTAACGCTCACCCTTCTCACATTTTCAGAAATGATTGACAAAATTGTTTGCCATTAACTTAGTTTGTATGCTTGCCGCCTTCGAGAGGAAATTAACCTAAAAGACAGTCACTGTCATTTTTTACTTGTATTTTTCAGCTATGGTGCCGCAACTGAATCAATAATTCTGTTTCATAACAGAGGTAAATCTATATTTCTACTTCAGCCATTACTCACCTTCTAGCTATGTTTACTCTGACATGTATCAAACACATGCATTTGTTGAGCTTCGAATTTTTTTAGAATTGTCCTGTTTTTTAACAGCAGAAGAAGTCGTTTACTTTTTGTCACCAAAAAAAAAAAATGACCAATGTTCATGGTTTCCAGTTTCTATAATGAGGTTGCAAAGATAGTTAAAAGAGAAAAGTTTATTGAAACAGAAATCGGAGCCTTATCGATCACCATTCATCCAATTATAAAGGTGTAGATACTGCTATGTGTTAGAATATAAATTTCTAGACCAAAGAAATAGAAACTCTAGAGCAAATTGAAGAAGCCACTGAAGTACACTTCCAATGATACTAATAATATTTTATGCTTTAATTATTCAGGAGAAGAAAAATTCAAGAATCATACAAATTTGACACCTAGGCTTATGACAAAGTATGATTCATAGTCAGGCCTTGCCTTATGCAGGAGAAAAATTTATTTAACAATCATATCAAGATTGCAATACTAATACATGTTTACTTTATCCTCAAGGATAAATCTCAATTAGGGATCTTAAACCAAGCAAAGGTGTTATCTTGTAGTGACTGAAACCAGCCCTCAAGAATAGCCCTTCCCATTCTTTCTCGGTTCGTTCTCTTCCGCTAGTCAGAAACATCATCAGCATGTCAAAAAGAAGCTTTGTTTCAGTTAATTCATGTTCATCTTTCTTTTCGTTTATCACCAAATCTATTACAATAACTTTTCCTCCTTTCCCTTTGCTTGAAATGGCTTCTTTGCAATTCTTCAGTATCTTCAGGCACTGCTCATCACTCCAACCGTGCATAATTAACTGCCAAACATTCATTTATCAGCATCAATTAACAGAAAACATTGTTTAACAGATACATGGTGGAATAGCTATCTATACACACCATCAATATAAAATTCACATATAAATGCCTGGTTTTGAAAAAAAAAAAAAATAGAGAAATATAGTGAATTTACCAAAAAAAATAATAATTTAATATGGTCCCTAACTACCTATACAAGAACCAAACTCCTAGAATCACATTTGAAAATGGGAAACTTAATCTTTGATTAAAGAGAGAAGCATACCTTAAGTAAGATGGTATCTCCAGAAGGGATGTGATGAAACATATCACCTCCCACATAATTCAAGTTCTTAGTGCCTTCTAAGTTAGCAATGACTTGTGGAAGTTCAAGCACCGTGCATTTCATATCAGGGAATGCCTCTGATATAATCCTGGCAAGTGATCCATTACCTCCTCCGACATCAACTAATGAATTAACCCCTTCAAAAATTTGCTTGCAGTCTCTTATGACCAAGTTCATCATCCGAGAATCACTGGCCATTGCTTCATTAAAAAGCTGATTAAATTCGGGGTTTCTTTCATTATATTCCCAAAATGTCATTCCATGTGCTTTGTCAAACACTGTAAGCTCGTTTCCTCGAAACCAATCTCCCAATGAATGCCCTGGAGTAATAAAATCTGGCTTGAGCAAAAACTTAACAAAGGGTGATAAGCAATTGGGGTTATCCTTGACAAGTAGCCTAGAAGATAGTGTTAGAACATAGGCTTCTTCCTCTTCTTGACCATTAGGAGCTTTTATGATAGAAAAGAAGCCCGAATGCACTAACATGCGCATTAGCCGATACATGAAATTAATTTTGGTAGGGTGGATGTGAAGAGCTGACACTAACTCAGGAAGGGTGATGGGTTTGCCATGGCTCTGGAGTATGTCCGGTATGCCTAGCTGAACTGCACACTTAAGCGACATAGAATTTAAGTAGTTAAATAAGTGATTATACAAATGAACTTGAGCTTGCAACAACTCAGTAGCTCTTTCGCTGTGAGAAGAATCCATAACTTGGCAATTCCCTAAACTCTTTGCAGTGGATGAAATGGAAAAACCCCTATTATAATGATGGAAAATTTGTGGATAAAAATACATTATCTCCATTCCAAGTGAGCCCACATCATTAAGCCGATCCTTGAATAACTGAGGGAAGAGACATAGTCACCTGCGACAAATGAATGGGATGTGATTGGATAGAGTAAGGATCTAGTCTTGACTAAATGCTCATCAAAAGACTTTTCTAACCGCCATTCTTTATGATGACTTGGATGAGTTATTAATTCTTGCAATTCCAATACTTTATTTCATTTGATAATCACGTAATTTATTTTATTTGATATCTTATTTATTATTTTATATATTTTTATATATATCGTATTATTAATAAAAAAATATAAATTATTAAAATATTAAAAAAAATAATATAATCTATATAAAAATATATAAAATAAAAAATAAGATATTAAATAAGATAAAAAATTCAAATTACATTTAATATTTCATCTCATATCTTATATAATTTTATATATTTTATATCATTAATAAAAAATTATTAATTATTAAAATATTTAAAAAAAAATAATTTAATATATAAAAAATTATATAAAATAAAAAATATGACACTAAATCATTTAAAACAAATGAATTGTAAGTCTTAATATGTGTACTTTTCTATGGTTGCAACTTGTGACTTGTGACTTGCAACTTTCTTTGTGTACTTTTCTATGGTGGCAACTTGTGACTTGTGACTTGCAACTTTCTTTGTGTACTTTTCTACGATGTAGGTGGTAGAATCAACAAGTGGCTTGCCCAAGAAATATAGGGGGGAAAAGTCAATAGTCTTTGCCACTTGCAGTGGCAGATTATATAAAGGCCTTTTGAATTAAATTTATAAATTTTGATTTAAAGAATTTTGAGATTTTGTTAAAAGATTTTAGAATAAAAGATAAAGAAAATAAAAAATAGTAAAAAAATTAAGAAAATATGAGAAAAATGAAGTTTTAATTAATGTTATTTTCTTTTTTAAATATATAAAAAAAATTTGAGAATAAAAAATTTAATTTTAAATTAAAATCAATTTAATACAAAACACTAGAATTATTTATCGAAAACAATTAAGTGAAAAGATTTATTTTCTTAAAAATTAGGTGTTCCAACAATTATTATTTTTTGTTTAATATATTTTAATAAGTTACCAAGTAAATTATTAATTGATAATATTTATTACTCTAAATAATAGATTAAATTTATTTAAAACTTTAACAAAATCAAAATTCTATAATTATTTATTAAATAGATTTAAATATCTTTATAACGTCTGATAATAAATTGAGGTTCCTATTTGTTCGTGCCCTTGAGCAGGCACTACTTTCACTAAATTCATAATGACCTGTGCTTCATAAGTACATATATATATAAATTGACCGGTCGTTTGGACTGACTCCAGGTCAATAATCGATTTGGTAAAATTACATATTGAAAATAAATTGGCCGGTGGTTTGGACTGACTCCAAGTCAATAATCGATTTGGTAAAATTACATTTTGAAAATACCCAACCAAAAAAGAAAAAAATGTATAGCATAAGCCACCTTGTGCTTCAAGACTCACAAACATGCATAGATTACCAGAAACTTAAGCTGGTGGTTTTTTACTTTACACTTTAAGCAGAGTGCTCGGTTGGGTCTAATTATTGATCCTTAATAAAATCCTGCTAAAGATATGCTAACTAAAGGTGAAGTAGAGGATACCGAGGCCACTGTAAGTGTGAAATGGGATAAGAGTTGCACCGGAGGAAAACTCCAAGACATTATGAAGTGTTATGCAACAACAAAGTCCACTATTCCCATGAAATATGCTATGTACGGATAAAACATCACTCCGCTTATTCTTAAACAAAACATAAGCGTTAATTTTATTGGTAGTCCTTTATTTTAAGGATTACGTATATTATGATATTCAATTTTTAAAAAGTAACTTAAAATTTTTTTAATAAAATATTTTTACTTGAATTTCATCCATTTTATTAATGATAGTTCCGCGTGGTATCAAAACTCTGCTTTTTTAACTTTGTTTTTGCCATATCAGCTATCCACTTTTCAAATTTATTTTATGTGCATGTGTATAATGGATTGACATTTAGTTTCAACACCTCTCTTTCTTTCTTTGTTATTATGGTTTTTGGATATAGAGGTTTCTCCAATTTTAGTATTGTCTTATCTAATACTACTGCAAGTGAAATCTATAAAGGATAAGCTCTAAGTGGTTTATGTACATCGTAACTCAATCTCTATCTTTTGATAACTAACCGTTATCTAAGTGTGAGATAAATTTAGTTATTTGTTTTTTGATAAATATAAACTTATACATGTAAATCCTTTGTAACAACATGTCTCTATATAAACACTTACCTCTACTGATATAAGTGAATATAATATTCTTCTCTTCCTTAAAGTTCTATTTGTGTATAAGCCTTAAAGCTTGCACTTCCTTTAAAATCAAGTACCCAAATAATGATGAAGGTTCTTTCCATGGTGAGAAATGCTTAATCCATCATGAGATTGAAATGGAAAACAATAACTCTATTGATATCTTGGGTTATGCAATTTCATCCCTATATAGTAATTGTTCTTTGAAAAGCAAAGTTTTTGATGGAAGTGCAACTAAAGGACAATCCAACAAAAGGTGCACTCCAGTAGAGGATTTGAGAATTAAGAAGCAATGTAGGGGTGTTGCTTCAACGGTGAGCCCAAATATCAAGCAACTTGATGACACAAGAAGCAACTTAAGATGAAAGAGTTTGCTGAGATAATAACTGTTGATAATGTTAAAAAATCAAGAAGACAAGAGTTGTTTAAGCACATAATGTCTAGTTCACTGTTACATACTATAGAAAGAAATGGAAAGGGAAGAAGAACAACAATGAATTTACTTGATGAAGAGCTAAGATAAATAGTTAACTGACTAATAATAATAAATAAATGTGCTGCTATTAATACAAGGTTGCATGTCAGTAGATATAGGATAGTTGTATAGGATCCGAGCTTAGTTTTTTGGGGGAAAAGTTGTTAGAGTTGGTTAAGAGTTGTAACAGCAGTAGTACAGACTAAACTATTGAAACAAATGTATAAAAATAGTTAAATGATTATAGATGTACCTCATTCCAGAATTCTATTAATGAAATATTCTTCTTCTCTTAATTCTTCTCTCTATTTCTTAACCCTAACTCTTCTGTCCTTCTTATTCTTCAATTTCCTCTTCTTTCTTCAATTACAAACCCTAGAATTGAACATGTTCTAAGCTAAGAATTGACCAGCTTAACATATGGTATCAGAGCTGCTACGATAGGGCTATTATTCAGTGATTAATTTCGAGCATGACTAAGTCTGTAGTGGTGTCAAATGAAGGGGTTAGACTAGCTGAGATGGAGAACCAGGTACGAGAACTTCATAGGTAACTCTGAGATCCATGACTGAGTTCTAAGAATACAAAGAAAAGAATGATGAAAGATTTGATGAGATTAAAGAACTCTTGAAAAGGTTACTGTGGAGAAGGGAAAAGAAAGGATTGATTCTCAGGAGGTTGCTGAGATTAAGAAACAAAGAAATGCTGAAATGGGAAGCAGTAAGACTGATGGAATTGGAGACAAGGGGATTCTGCCTAACCCTTATGTGGCATCGGGAGGAAGCAGCAGTGAGACTGTAATGCAGAACCAAGAAGGGGTTCCTGTATTGAGAGTTTCATATATGAACATTAAAGGTAAATTATCTTGGATACAGAAACCCTAATTCATTCTTTTGTCCAAAGATTGATTTAATGACTTTCAATGGGGAAGAACCAAGAGTTTGGCTCAAGAAATGTGATAAATATTTCAATGTTTATCAGATTTCAGAGGCACAAAGGTTGTCAATAGCCTGCTTGTACCTTGTGGAAAAAGCTGACTCATGGTTTCAGAATTGGAATAGGGGGAGGATGAAGTCTTGGAGAGAATTCGAAGAAGCATTGCGTGAGAGGTCTGGAGATGATGATGTGAGTGATGTTATTGAAGAATTTATGAACTTAAGGCAGGAGGGATCAGTAGGGGATTACTTGGATAAATTTGAAGATCTAAGGTTGAGGTTAGAAAGGTTTATGCCAGAACTCAAGGAGGAATATTTTCTGTCTGGCTTTGTGGGAGGACTGAGAGAAGAAATCAGATTAGTAGTAAAAATGCTTAAACCTAAATCTGTAGCTAAGGTTGTGGAAGTGGCTAAGCTGCAAGAAAGAGTGTTAGGCAAAGGGTTTAAGGCTGCTGTAACTAATTCCTGGAACCCTAAACCTATGAACTACCATAACAGAAACCCTACTTATTCAACATTCCAAAATAAACCTGCACTGAACTATTTTCAATTTCCAAAGCCACCAAACCCAAATTTCATTCTTAAACCTGAACATCTAAACCAGAAAGGTCAACCCAACCCCACTAATACCTATACAACTAAACCTACCAATGCCAATAGTACAATTCCAAAGCCATTTCCACCACC
>CANXYC010136109.1:0-10334 GCA_948193065.1 Aleurites moluccanus
ATATATATATATATATATATATATATATATATATTATGATTAAATATATTAATTAACACCATATTATTTAATTTATAATAAAATTTATTAAATTACAATTCAATTTGATGAGGACTAAGAATAGCTCCTCGCCATATCATATAGAGTCAAAGTAGGCTCAACTGCTCCAAGAAACAAAGCCTTAAGATATCTAAATGTGCAAGACTCAAAACAACATCAACAGGCCCAAGGCTTCATAACACAAACCACCTTGCACCTTGTTTTCTTTCTCATCCAAGAATAGGCACCTCGCTCAATAACATCTCGTTCGCCAACAGATGATTCAGTTTAACTTACAAAGAAAGTCTTTTATTGATAACTCCTTATAAGCTTATCTGACACGCAATTCCTACTAGCTTCATAAAAGAGATTTTGTCACTTCAATACAAGGCTCCACAATCTCCAAAACAAGCACATCATTACCATGTCCAGCCATAGAGTGATATACCCTACCTCATCAAGTGCTCACACTTATGCGACGCCATCTTGCTACAAATACCCAACTGTCTCCTACATGCAAAGGACTTTTGGGTGGTGAGAGTAAATGGAACCTTTTGAAAGATATAACTCCTCTAAACTACAAGCAACATTTTTTTTGGCACCCAAACCACTTTCTTACTTGAAAAAATTATAGTGAGAGTCTCTCAAACCCTTTCATTCAGGAAAGCAGTGCATCATCTTCAAGTCCATCTTTCCTCAAATCTTAATTTTGTATATGCAAGCACACTAACTTAAACATTAGAGAACTAATGCTAGGTCATAGGCTTGGTGCGTCCTTCTAACGCTTTCTTTCCTTTTGTATTTGTCATGTAGGATAAAATCTATTATCATCTCAAGAATTTAATTTCAAGCTTTACCATGTAGGCTAATATCTATTATCATCCACTGTCTCTAACTCCCAGAGCAAACCATAAGAGACCTTGATCCAACATTATTTATCACATGCACACACATACACAACATGGTATGTTAACAACTTTTTATCAAATTTAAAATATTTTAATACAAATTTAGCCCTTTTTTATTATTTTAACTAGAACGTCAACATATTTCCAAGTCATTCGTGTTTAATTAAAAAGCATTACAATAATATGATAAAATTGTAACATTTATAAATTTACTTATATATTAAAGTTTATGTGCTAATTAAAATTTTAAATAAAAAATTTATAGTCATCAATTAATTGCTCAATTATGGGTCAAAGCAGCTACATCTCCTTTTAGAGGTTTGACTAAAGATATTTTTTTATTTAGTCCCTAATTTTTTTTTTTTTTTTTGTTAGGAAAAAATTATGACTTGAATTATTTCAAATGTTAAAGTATATATTTGAGTATTTTGGCCATGGAGATTTTTAGAAGATGTGACATCTAAACAAGTTGAAAATTTCAGTATTTAAGTTTTGTTAATATCCTTGTACTTCTTAGGCCATCCAATATGTATTATTAAATAGTAGCTAGAAATATTATGTGTTCTTTTACTTTGTTATAATGGAATTTAATGATTGATGGATAAATTAAGATTTCTTTTGATCTTTTCTTTAAAAGAGAATTTTATCAATAATTATAAATTAATAGTGATATTTATGCTTCTTAATTTATTATTCAAATTACCAATTTAGATCAATGTAATTTTTTAGTCATATTTGATGATGCTAAGATTTTGAAGAGTGTCAATGAATTTCTTCAATGATGGGCTTGGGCTTGGGCATGATTATAATGTTTGGACTTGTAAAACAACAACGGAACATGAGAGAGTTACCAATTTATATCAAGGTAAATTTTTTAGGTCATATTTGATGTTGCTAAGACCTTCGAGATTGTTAATGGATCTCATCAATGATGGGCTTGGGCTTTGTTATAACGTGTGGACCTGCAAGACATCAAAGGTATCACGACCTGAATTTAGGGACATACATGATCAATATTAGAGTATGAGAAAACATAAAGTTATGAGTTTACAACAAGTCTAACCTTATACGACCATAACATGTTAATCATTCTAAGCATAAGATATCAAACATTAGGGTTTTATGCCTAGCTGATAAGCATAAGATGAAAATAATATGACAATTAATATTATATTTCTTTAGATCAGACTAAACATAAAACTTTATTAGCTAAACAATAATATATTTGTTTAAAGGACGACATAACATAACAAAAGATGACATAATCCAAGTGAGAAAATTCGATATATCCTCCATCAACTATAGATGTAACATAACAAAATAACTATGTGGAGTTCTACAATTTAAAATTAAGTTTACAATCAACTACAAGATTTTCAAATCAATTCTTCCTAATCTCTATAAATCTTCAAATCATCTTACACAATATCCATTCATTTATCATTATTAGGTATCTCATATGCATATTACATTATAATCATATTACAATCATATATGTTATGACCTCCAGAAGAAGTGCCAACATATCAAAATTGATATTTTAGAACCATACTCAAACTAATTTAATTTTTCATAATGGTAGTGTCTACTCCTCTATGAACAGCTTTAATATTGTAGCAAAATGATATTGACATTCCTCTAATGAAAGCATTAATAATAGTCATTGGCTATAATTTAATATCATATAGTGACCCAGAGGCATCTAAATTATCTAACATAGATAATCATCAAAATCCATAAAAAAAAAAATTGTATGATGATTGCTCATTCAAACAAATAACTCGTAACATTGAACTAAACAAAACTTGGGTATTATGTATATGTAAAACAAAACTCATATGTAAATGTATACGGGAAACATGTGTTATATTAAGCTATATAATTCACAACACTTGAATTAAACTTCTGACAAAATCTTCTATTAGTGTGGAACAACTGAAGATGAATTTAGATGATCTAAACAATATAATAATAAGAATTTATTTATATATATATATATATATAAAAAGAAAAGAACAGTTCTAATTTAAGCTTAATTTTATACGATTCTCACATTTTGATGAAATTTCCATAGAGTATTCTTATAATTAGGACATTTGCTCCATGAAATAAGAAGAAATTATACTTCTAAATAGTCCTTAGGACATACAATAGAAGACTGCTTCACAATAACAATTCAATTGCCCTCCTGAGCCTTGATTAGGCAAACATCATAACAGTCTCAATTCACTATTCATATACAATCACAATCACTATCACCAAAATATTGTTTAAAAGTAATTTACTTAAAAAGTTGCGGAACTCTTTTTTTTTTTTTTTTTCTTTTAAAAGAAATCTTTCTAATAATTTGTTTGTATAAGCAAACTCCTTTTTAAACAAACTAATTTTAACTTAAACTATATATTCATTAACATTCTTTTAAATCATACATTATAAATATATATGCATACATAGAATTTCTTAAAATCATTTACTTGAGTTAGACTATTGGATATCATAATTCACATCTTTGCAATAATAGGATATCGATATAAAAAAATCAACTTTGATCTCAAGCATTCCACAACTTAAATTTCCTTATAAAAATAACCCATTTCAATTCTCAATCAAAACTAATACAAAATTCACATAATTTTATTCTTATTTACTTGTTATTAAATTTCAAAAAATTATTTCCAATTTGTTATTAAATTTCAAAAAATTATTTCCAATAAAACTAACTTACTAATAATCAATTATATAAAAAGAAAAAATCATCGATTATATAACCTCATCTAAAAAATAAGAAATCACTAAATGGAGTTGGTTTCATTTTTAAAGCATTCCTCATTCTCATATCCATTTAAAATCAATTAACTCATTTAAGAAATAAAGACACTAAAAACAAAATGACCTACATAGCTCACATTCATTATTCGATTACTAGTTATTAAAATTTTTTATTCAGTTAATCATTTTTATTATCAAATTACATTAATCAACTAACTAAACCATAAACCATCTAACTATAAAAAGTTTTTTCATTAATAATGTAATGATCCGTTTAAATGATAAAAATTTAAATAATGAATTTGAATTTGGATCTAAATCTCTTGTTTGGATAATTAAAATTAAGTGATTTTGAATTTGATTCAAATATTTAATGAAATCTAACATCTCAAAAATTAAATATTTTCAAATATTATTTTTTATCTAATTATTTCAAATTTATTATATTCATCTTTAACTTAAAATTTTCATTTTTTTTAAAATTTAATATCTAAAATTTCAAATTATTTACACTTTCCAAATAAGAGATATATAAATTTTATATATTTTAAGTCATAAATTTGAAATATGAAATTTTAAATTAAAATTTTAAATTCAAATTCATTGTCACATCCCCCATTTCAGGAAATATGATGATTTTAGGGTATAGGGAAGGCATAAGGTCGCATAAATTTAGGGTATAGGAAAGGCATAAGGTCGCCTAAACTTGTAGAACCTCATTATACATTTTCTACAGAAAATTTGTTATAATTACTCTACTTTTACAATATAATACCCAGGACCCAAAGTCTCATCTCTTCATAACCAACATTTACACAACCTGCACAAATCAGCACTTCTATTCCCATACTCATCTCATATTATAATGTACATACCACATTTGTTATCATTTTTCCTAATCCAATACTTTACACTGCATATATAGTGTAATAATTACATCTCATTAACATAGCTCCATTTTTATAATATCATTACTAAATTCATTATTACATACCATGGAACTACTATAGAAAGATCTATAAATATAATTAAGGAGTCATTACATAGATAAGGCAAATTCCACTCCTGAAGGAAGAGAGAGAAAATGGAATCGTCGCTATCTATCAAACCCTGAAAAGGATAAACCACAAAGGAGTGAGACGAATCTCAGTGAATAACATATATAATCCCTTACTTGTGAGGCTAGATGCTCACAAAAAAGGTCATTCAATAACAAATTACAATATTCCAAGATAATAATATCAATACCAAGAAATAAGGTTTCTAATACAATTTAATATCAAGTTTCAAGTACAATATGGTTCAATAGGAACAATCATATAATTAATAACATTGGTCACTTGCAAGAAAAGACTGTGAACCAAATGTTCTATATCCATGACGGTTAGCAAAATCCAATGAACAATGGACAGAGGCTGCAGTTAAGTAGCATATCAATAGTCATACAGTTGATCAAACTGTATGCCTAGGACCTTAACCCCCTCCTAGATAGGGTTCCCAATACAATATACTATGCACAATGCCCGATGAACAAACATCTACCCCATCGGGAGAGTAGTACTGTCAATGGTCCCATATATAAGGTAAGTATAAATGTTGTCCAATAATGCATATAAATCAATACATTTATATATATATCAAGGATTCAATTAACAATGGCTAGATAATCAAGAAACTTTAATAATGGTACAATTTCATAGGGAAGATTCAAGGAAACAATATGTAAATGTAACAAGTAAAGAAACATATATGTTACTCACCCCAAAATTTCAATGTATCCAACCACCTAGCACAAACTAAAAGGGTGGTCTTCCACTTCCTTGTCTTCTTCTTTATCTCTCCTTTGTGCAGCTATAATAAACATGAATCTCAATTTAGAAACCTAATTACATACAATACAATAAGTAAACCTAAATTCTAAACAACATTCAGAAATCCTGAAATTTCTACCCAAACATACCCTGATATTTCACTTATAACTTATTATGTGCAGGTCCAAATGCTACTCTATTTCACTGAATAGCTAAGACATAATGACACATTTCTCATGCTTTGACTTTCTCCTGATTTAGAACTTAAAATCCTCATATTTATCAATTTTAGAAGAGTTATATTTCTGAAATCCCTAACCCGAGTCAGTCTGTCTCAGGGGTCTATATTTAACAATACAATAAAAATTTGACAAAACTTTCAAAAGACAAAATATTCCTGATATATATATCTACAACTTTTATGTTTTGAATATTATTAAATTCCTATATTAAAGATCTCAAAACTTAGCTCTAATTTTCTATTGAGTCTCAGAAATTTCACAGAAATGAAACCCTATCCGAGTCAATCATGTTTGTAGACTCATACCTCCTAACACAAAAGGATTCAGTCAAAATGTTCTGAAGAACATATATTTTACACATACACATACACAGCTACAACTTTTATGCTTTGTATATTTTCAAATTATACATCTAAAGGTATAAAAATAGAGCCCAAAATTTCTGCCAAGTCACAGGAAATTCCTGAGACAGAAAATTTCAAAATTCCCAATTAATTTCTCTACTCTAGAAATATCATCCTACCACTTAATCACTCAAATAACTTATCAAAAATGAATTTCAAAACTTTAAGTAATTTACTTTGAAGAAAAATTGCTCCAAATCTCTATCTAAGCCCAAATAATTCAACTAGGTGTTGGAGGAAGAATTATTTATGAAGGAATTTGTGATAGATCAAATGATTTTAGGAAGTTAAGAAGAAAATTTTTCTATGGAGAGAAGCTTGAATATTTCGGCCATGGGAGAAGAAATTGAAGAAGATGATGGCTTCTTGTCATATTTATCTTTATATGTAACAAATGGCCCAATAGGAAAAATTAGAGAAAAGTAAATAAGGAAAAGAAATAAAGAAAAGAAATCATACTTAAATCATTTTAAATTATATATATATATAGTCACTTTTGTTGACTTTTACACTAATCCTTGATTAATTAGTAATTAATTCATTAATTAACTCTTAAGTATTTTCAATTTATTTTGTTATAATTTTAATACTCTAGCATTTTCAACTATATTCATATTAACCATTCTATTCAATTTAATTCTCATTTAAATTCTATAATTCACTCTAATGTCTATTTTTCATTGTCCTTGATAAATTTTCAGTTATTACTTCATGGAGAATTTTAAAAAAATTCCTACCCAATTTTGGTTTTTCACTATAATTATTCGGGTTATTACATTCTACCCCCCCTACAAATAAATTTATCCTCAAATTTAAATACAGTCTTACCTCATGAAGAAAACATATGAGGGTACTTCTGTTGCATAAGAAATTCGCTTTCCCAAGTGGACTCTTCAGTATTTTGATTTCTCCATAACACTTTCACAATCGGAATCTCTTTATTTCTTAACTTTCGCACTTGTCTATCCACAATCTGAATAGGAATTTTCTCAGATGACAAGTCTTTATCTACTTCAATTTCTTATACTGGAAAAACATGTGACGGATCCGGTACATACTTTCTCAACATAGAAATATGAAAGACAGGATATACTTGGCTTAAGCTCGGAGGAAGAGCTAAGCGATAGGACACATTGCCAACTCTATCCAATATTTCAAATGGTCCTAAATACCTAGGTGATAATCTCCACTTCTTCCCAAATCTCAACACTCTTTTCATAGGAGAAATTTTAAGGAATACATGTTCACCTATAGAAAATTGTACATCATTTCTCTTTAGATCCGCGTAGCTTTTCTGACAACTGAAAGCAGTTTTGGTTCTTTCTCTGATCACTGGTACTTTCTCTATAGTCTCTTGAATTAAATCAGGTCCTTCAATAGCCTTTTCACCTAGTTCTATCCAACACACTAGTGATCGACACTTCCGGCCATACAATGCCTCATATGGAGCCATACCAATGGTGGAATGATAACTATTATTATATGCAAATTCCACCAATGGTAAATACTTGTCCCAACTGCCTCTGAAGTCAAGAACACATAATCTCAACATATCTTCCAATGTCTGTATGGTCCTCTTCGACTACCCATCTGTCTATGGATGAAATGTGATACTGAAGTTCAGCTGTGTACCCAATGCTTCTTGGAACTTCTACCAAAATCGGGAAGTAAACTGAATACCTCTATCCGATATGATGGATATTAGCACTCCATGCAGCTTTACAATTTGATTAATGTACAATTGAGCATATTGAGCTGTTGTATAGGTAGTCTTAACTTCCAAGAAATGTGTTGATTTGGTAAGTTGATCCACTATAACCCAAATCGAATCATAACCTTTTGCAGTCCGTGGCAACCCAACTACAAAATCCATGGTTACTTGTTCCCTTTCCACTCCAGCAATGCAATCTCTTATAGCAAACCCGAAGGTTTCTGGTGTTCAACCTTTGCTTGTTAACAAGCTAGACAAGTAGATACAAACTTAGCTACATCCTTTTTCAAACTAGGCCACCAATAATAACTCTTCAAATCATGATACATCTTTGTTGCTCCAAGATGAACACTATAAGATGCATGATGCATCTCTTGCAAAATTTTCTCCCATAATCCATCCATATCAGGTACACACAATCTATGTCCCAATTTTAGTACACCATTTTCCACCTTGAAGCCAGGAGACTTCTCAACTGATATATCATCTGCATACTTTACCATATCTTTCTTTAACTTCACTAAATATGGGTCTTTATCCTGTGAGGCTACAATCTCATCAATGAACATTGGCCTCACTTGAAAGTGTGCAAACACAGCTTTTGAATCAGTAATCTCCAACTGAATACCCATATTGAACAACTCTTTCAGCTATTTGATCAACGGTCTTTTACTTACGACAATATGAGATAGACTGCCCATTGACTTCCTACTTAAAGCATCTGCCACTACATTTGCTTTGCCAGGATGATAAAGTATCTGGCAATCATAATCTTTAACTAGCTCCATCCATCTTCGTTGTCATAAATTCAAATCTCTTTGTTGCATGATATACTGAAGACTTTTATGGTCGGTGAAGATTTTACACTTTTCTCCATATAGATAATGTCTCCAAATTTTTAATGCAAAAACAACTGCTGCCATTTCCAAGTCATGTGTGGATAATTCACTTCATGCTTCTTTAATTTCCTGGATGCATAAGCAATCACATTCCCATGTTGCATCAATACACATCCAAGTCCTACTCTTGAAGCATCACAGTAAACAACAAATCCACTGGTGTCTGTAGGTAATGCTAATACTGGAGCTATAGTCAGACAAGTTTTGAGCTTTTGAAAACTCTCTTCATAAGCATCATCTCACTGAAACTTGACTTACTTTCTTATTAATCTGGTTAATGGCACGGCTATCCTAGAGAAATCTTTCACAAAACGATGATAATAACTAATCATTCCCAGAAAACTATGAATCTCGGTCACATTAGTTGGTCTAGACCATTCTGCAACTGCTTCGACCTTTTTGGGATAAATTTTAACACCCTTTCCACTGATAACATGACCCAGAAAACACATTTTAGGAAGCCAAAATTCACATTTCGAGAATTTTGCATACAACTGATGCTCCCAAAGAGTTTGTAATACTATTCTCAGATGTTCTTCATATTCCTTCTTCCTTTTAGAATAAATAAGGATGTCATCAATGAAAACAATAACAAACCTATCCAAGAACAATTTAAAGATCTGATTCATCAGATCCATAAAAGTGGCAGGAGCATTTGTTAACCCAAAAGGCAACACCAGAAACTCATAATGACCATATCTGGTTCTAAAAGTAGTTTTCATCTTATATTCCTTCCGGTTTTTCAACTGATGATAACCTGATCGTAGATCAATCTTTGAAAAACAACTAGCACCTTGCAATTGATCAAACAGATCATCTATTCTCAGCAATGGGTATTTATTTTTAATTGTCACCTTATTAAGTTGCTGGTAATCTATGTACATGTGCAAAGATTCATCTTTCTTTTTCACAAAAAGAACCGGTGCACCCCATGGTGAACTACTAGGTCGTATGAATCCTTTATCCAGTAATTCTTGCAACTGGATCTTCAACTCCTTTAACTCAGTTGGTGCCATTCTATACGGAGGAATGGATATTGGATTAGTTTCCGATAAAACTTCTAATTGTAACTCAATTTTCCTCTACGGTGGTAAACCTGATAACTCCTCAGGAAATATATCCACAAATTTATTTACCACAGGAATATGAGTAATATCAGAACCAGTTGCTCGGGTATCCACTACATGTGCTAAATAAGCTTTACATCCCTTTCGTAACAGTCGCCTCGCTCCAATGGCTGAAATTACATTCGCCATCACCCCTATTATCTCACCCTGATACACAAAACTCGGCTTCCCATCCTGTTTAAATTCTTTTTTTTTTTCATGACAATCAATAGAAGCTCGATTTTGTGATAACCAATCCATACCCAATATAATGTCCAGTTTTAACACTTGTAATTCAATTAAAGTTACTGTCACACCCCAACTCCAGTGGTGCGACGGTCCTAGGGCAAGGGTAGGCTTAAGGCCACCATAAACCCGTAGAACTCACAGATTACTATACTCATAAATACCAATAATATAACATCATAAATTTCCATGTTCATAC
>CANXYC010136170.1:0-19585 GCA_948193065.1 Aleurites moluccanus
AGGTGGTTTATTCTACACAACCCCGTGGACCACTCGATTTGATGCTTTTGCCTAGCAACACCAAGCTCCATGGGAAAGCTGCAGATTTTGTGCATGAGTTACAGGAGGTCCACAAGACAGTTTTTGACAATCTCAATGCAGCCAATTCTAAGTATAAGCTACATGCCGATAAGAAGCATAGGCATACAGAGTTTGAGGTAGGTGATTTTGTCTGGGCCGTTCTTACCAAAGAGTGTTTCTCAGTTGGGGACTACAACAAGCTATCTGCTAAGAAGATTGGTCTTGTGGAGATTATTGAGAAGATTAATCCTAATGCCTACCGACTCAAGCTTCCTAGTCACATTCACACTGCCGATGTGTTTAATATCAAGCACTTGATTCCATTTCATGGTGACTCATCAGATGACGAGTTAGCTGCCAATTCAAGGACGAATTTTCTCTACCCAGGGGGGAATGATGCAGGCAGCAAATAGAGGAGCGGGCTTTACAGTTTTTGGAGAAGCAAGATAGGGCCTTTCGCGCAGGTCGCCTTTAAAAGGCCATAACTTTTAGCACAGGATGAGCCACGGGGCCCACGAGTACTTGTTTCGAAGCTAGTTCAGAGATCTACAACAATGCTGGGAAAACCAGCACGACCCAGTTTTGACCCCAAAATCATCCTTTTAAAGCCTGAATAGGGCCCCTGAAGTTTTATGCGCATGTGTTTCTTTTGTTTTTGTAAGCTGTTTTATTTTTGTTATTTTGGGCTGAAGCCTGTTAAGCCCATTAGGGTTTTATTTTGCTTTTAGCCTATAAATAGGGGTGTTTTGTTTGTAAGAGACAGTTTTTGCCGAATAATAAGAAACCCTATTTTCTTCCAGTTTCTGTTTTCCTAGAAAACACGAAGTTGATGCCTATTTCCTGGTATTCCTAGAATCAACAGGTTATAAAAGATTACTTTTCTGGTATTCGTGCGCGAATCAACGGATTTGTGATATTATCTTCATCTTCCATTGATATTCCGCTGCGTCAAATAGTCTGGTGGTTTATTTAGGAGTATTTCATATGGCGTTTTCCATTGTAGTAAAGAGATAGGTAATCTATTAATGATGTATGTAGCACATAGAATAGCATCACCCTAAAAAATTTTATGAACATGGGATTAAAACAGGAGAGACCTAACACTTTGGAGAAGATGTTTAAGTTTTCTCTCCACAACACCATTCTATTATGGAGTATAGGGACTGGTTTTTTTGATGAAGGAAACCATATTGTTGAAAAATTTATTGACAACTGGAACTAATAAATTATGTATCATTATCTGACCTAATGATTTTAACAGTATGATTGAACTAATTCTGAACAAACTTAAGGAATTGATGTAAGAACATGGAAGTTTGAGTTTTATCTTTAAGAAGGTAAGTCCAGGTAGTCCTATTGAAATCATCTACTATAGTAAGGAAAAAATAATCACCAAACAATCTAGGGGTTTTATAAGGTCCCCATATATCAATATGAAGTAATTCAAATATATAAGAAGTATGAATAGTACTTTCAAGGAAAGACAACCTATGTTGTTTAACTAATGGACATATTTGACAAACATCAATAAGAGAATCAGGAGAAATCACATTAGAAGACAAGTGAGTACTTTAGAATAAGAAGCATGTCCCAATCTCATATGCAATAAAGAAGAATAAATAATAGAAGTTTTATTAGAAGAAGCAACATTACAAAGCAATGATGAGTCTTCCTTAACAATGGAAATTCTTATTCTGATATTTCCTGATGGTATCTATAAGGAAGCTACTCTTATCAAGAAAGTACAAACCATCATAGACCATACCCACTGTTAAGACTGCAATAGTCAAGAGGTCCTGAAACAGATAATAAGTATCATAAAAAATTATTCTCAATGGAAGGGTTTGAGTTAGTTTATTAACATAGAGTAGATAAGATCTAAATGTAGGTACATGGACTTTGGATAAAGTAAGTTGGGAAGTCAGTGTTACTGTGCCAAAATGTTCAACAATTTGTGTACTTTTATCTAGTAAATGCACTGTAGTTAAGGTATGAGGTTTAACATGAGTGTTAAGTTATTTTAAGTCATAACCCATATGATTCCTAGCTCCTGAATCTATAATCCAAACATTACTAAACCCATAAGTAAAGCAATTAAGTGTTAAGGTGTGAATAGTACCTAAAAAACTAATGTAATTCACAAAGCCTCCATCAGTCACACCTTTTTCTCTCAGATATTTATATACCTCCTTTTGTACAACATCAGTAAACATAGAAGACCAATCCTCAGGTTTAGCAATCTCTTTCCTTGAATTAATATCCTCATCCTCTACATCAGTAACCTGAGCTACAATCCTTATAGGAGCCTTAGGCTTATATTTCTTTGAATCATCATAACCTCTCTTTTATCGTATCTCATCATTACACTCAGGTTAACCATGGAGCTTAAAACAAGACTCCCTCATACGACTAAGTACTTTACAATAACTGCAAAACCTGTCACCTTTATCTCTCTTTCTCCAATATCCTCCCCTCTGACTATTCCTCTTATTATCATTTGAACCCCTCTTACTATCAATATTTTGAACAAGCAAAGCACATCCCTCAGTAGGTTCAATAGTAAATGAAGAAACCTCCCTTTACTGCTCAACACTCAATGTCATAGAGTATGCCCTACTAACACTAGACAGTGGTTCCATTAGTAGAATCCGATTCCTCAAATGATCATAGTTATCACTCAGACCCATCAAAAATTGTAACAACCTAATGTCACACCTCGACTCCAGTGGTGCGACCGTCTTAGGGCAAAGGTAGACTTAAGGCCACTATAAATCCGTAGAATACTCATATCTTGGATCTCATACATAACATACATCCACATCATACATAGTTATTATCATGTATATTCATTTCTATGAATCATATAATCATCATTCATGCATTTCCATACATCACCATATGATTTTCTGTTATTCCTTACTGATTAAAAGATACATCCCACATCAATAAAAAATAAGGGCAACCCACAATATATCAATTCAGACATCAAAATAATGTCATCCACAACATTTAACTACGGAGCTCTAGAGCATACTCCTCATACATATAAATACCATAATAAAAAATAATATACATCAAAAGAATTACACAGAGTCTTCTTGGAGGAATGAATCAAGAAGCTCTTTCTTCTATATTGGCTCCTTCTCGAGCTACACTATCACCTGAAATCCACAGAAGAGGAGTGAGCCTTTAACTAAGTAAGATATAAACATACAATGCAAAGGTCAAGCCAAAAGAACATGGGTATGGAAGTTTCATAAGGTTATACTTACAAGAACATAAGCGCTCACAATTAAATAGCACTATCATATCATATGATAGAACTATCATCATCATCAAAATGCATCAATAGCCTTGCTACCTTATCATATAGAACTGTCATCATCATTATAATGCATCAGTAGCCTTGCTATCTTATCATAACACATATGCTTGGCCGGGCATATGCCTAAAGCTCATGGCCCTCTCTAGGCAGAACATTCATAAAACCCTATCAATTGGGCTCCCAAAGTGCACAATGGACTAATGAATTTATTCTCATTGGGAAGAGCGTTCTATATATATGTATACCATAAGTCATATAGCTTGGATTTCACAAAGAATCATATTG
Source organism: Aleurites moluccanus (assembly GCA_948193065.1). NCBI lineage: Eukaryota > Viridiplantae > Streptophyta > Magnoliopsida > Malpighiales > Euphorbiaceae > Aleurites > Aleurites moluccanus. The sequence continues at coordinate 3,671 of CANXYC010136170.1, forward strand.
GTCACAAGACCATTAACATATAAAAATGAATTCATTCAAGTTAGCAAATAGGTTTCATATGAGCTTAGTCTAAGGAAGAATGATAAAGTCATTTACAACATATAAAGTGATTACATGGAATAAATTATCATTTGTTTGATAATATTATGTGAAATTCATTTAATAGGTTAACAATACGATATTTTATAACATGAGAATCATATACATGTATATTAGGAAGGATAGAACAATCAATTTCAAGGAAAAAACATGCATATGCAATGTTTATACTTACCTCAAAGCAATTCCTTGCAAAATATTCTCTCTTATAATATGAGAAGCATGAATTATTCCTTATTCTCTTGTGGTTTCCATTCCTAAATCAAAATTTCAATATCCATAAATTAGGGTTTAATCATACATGTTCATATGGTTATAGTCCTTATGATTTAATCATCTAGAGAAGTCTTGTATCTTTCTATCTTAAGAATTATAATCCTATAATTATGATACCACCTTTGTCACACCCCGACTCTAGTGGTGTGATAGTCCTAAGGTAAGGGTAGGCTTAAGGCCACCATAAACCCATAGAACTCTCATATCATGGATCTTATACATAACATATATCCACATAATACATAGTTATCATCATGTATACTTATTTTTATGAATCATATAATCATCATTCATGCATTTTCATACATCACCATATGATTTTCTCTTGTTCCTTACTGATCAAAAGATACATTCCACATCGATAAGGAACAAGGGATACCCATAATGTATCAATTCAGACATCAAAATAATGTCATCCTCAACATCTAACTATGGAGCTCTAGAGCATACTCCTCATACATATAAATACCATAATACAAAATAATATACATCAAAAGAATTACATAGAGTCATCTTGGAGGAATGAATGAAGAAGCTCTGTCTTCTATATTAGCTCCCTCTCAAGCTACACTATCACCTGAAATCCACAGAAGAGGAGTGAGCCTTCAACTCAGTAAGATATAAACATGCAATACAAAGGTCAAGCTGAAGGAACATGGGTATGGAAGTTTCATAAGGTTATGCTTACAAGAACATAAGCACTCACAATCACATAGCACTATCATATCATATAATAGAACTATCATCATCATCAGAATGCATCAGTAGCTTTGCTACCTTATTATAACACATATGCTTAGCCAGACATATGTCTAGAGCTTATGTTCCCCTCTAGATGGAACATATATAAAACCCTATCAACTGGGCTCCCAAAGTGCACAAAGGACCAATAAATTTACTCTCATTGGGAAGAGCGTTCTATACATATGCATATCATAAGTCATATAGCTTGGATTTCACAAAAAATCATATTGGTCACAAGACCATCAATATATAAAAATGAATTCATTCAAGTTAGCAAATAGGTTTCGGATGAGCTTGGTCCAAGGAAGAATGACCGAGTCATTTATAACATATAAAGTGATTACATGGAACAAATCATCATTCGTTTAAGAACATTATGTGAAATTCATTTAATAGGTTAACAATACGATATTTCATAACATAAGAATCATATACATATATATTAGGAAGGATAAAACAATCAATTTCAAGGAAACAATATGCATATGCAATGTTTATACTTACCTCAAAATAATTCCTTGCAAAATATTCTCTCTTATAATATGAGAAGCATGAATTATTCTTTAGTCTCTTGTGGTTTCTATTCCTAAATCAAAATCCCAAAATTCACAAATTAGGGTTTAATCATACATTTCCATATGGTTGTAGTCCTTATGATTTAATCATCTAGAGAAGTCTTATTGCGTTTCCTAACATCCATTTTAACATCTCTTAGAATAACATTAAAGATTGGGATGAATAGCTACTATTCACCCAAAACCCTAAATCCTTGGACATTTCATGTAATTCATAGTAAATTATATTTAAGGCTCTTATACATTTATACATAACTTATAATCATCTATTCTAACCATAGATTTGCTTAACTTGAACTTTGAAATGAGTTTTGAGAAAATTACCTTGAAACCCTATAATGGAGATTCTTGAGATATCTGGATTCTTAAAGTTCTTGAATGTATCAATCCTTCTCTCTTGTGTTATTACGATGAAATAAATGTTAGAGGATGAATATTAATAAGTTAGTAAGTGGTTGGGACTATTTATGAAGAAAGAGGAGAAGAAGAGTTGAAAATAGAAGAGTTTGAAATGAAAAACGGAGCTATTATATATATAGGCCCGATACTTTCACGCCTGTGAAAGGAGCTTCACGACCGTGAAAGGACCTGTTAACGTCTGGGTTTGAAGCAGTTCTTCACGGCCGTGAAGGGACGTTTCACCCCCGTGAAGATAAATATGAAGAGTTGACCAATTTACACAGAAGCTTTTCTCACAGTGGTGAATAAATGTCTCACGCTCGTAAAGAACTCTTCACACCCGTGAAAAGCTTGTTGATAAGAATCTCTCAAGTTTCTCCATTCTAACTTATCCAAACTCAATCAACTTATACATACACAGGACTAACATCTCAATTCCATACATAACTAATCATACATACATTCTAGGAGTAATAAATACTTAATATAACATTCTATATTATCTATCATGTACACACGCACAAAATCTCTAATAAGTACCATCCAATTTACATCTATTCCTATCACACTCAATCTTTACCATGTAATTCATGTACTGGGTATTACACATAATCTGAGAAGTAATACTTGCTACATTTCTAGCAGCTCCACATGTACATGTTGGTATTGGCATTAAAGCAACTAAGTCATCCCAAAGATTTTTAAGCTTGGTGAAATACAAGGCTACATACATATTCCCTTGAGAAATAAATGATGTTTCTCATTGTACTTAATACAAGAGAGGGCCATTACTCTCTCCAAAACATGCCTCTAACTCATCCCAGAGTTCCTTGGCACTATTGGCATATATGAATGATTATGCTAATTCCTTAGAGATTGAATTAATAATCCATGAATTTGTCATATAGTCTACTTTCTGCCACTATTCGAACTCAGGAGAATTCTCAAAAGCCATTTCATATTTACTAGTTATAGAACTTAGTTTAACTTTAGCACCTAAGGCTATAACTATAGCACATTTCCAAGTAAGATAATTGGAGCCAGTAATACGAGCACTTACAAGATGCATTCTAGGATGGTCAAAGTTTTGTAATTAGAGTGGATCACCTAGATTAGCCATACCAGACATTTGTCCCCATGCTCTAGTACTCGTATTACCACTTTCTAATTGATTCTCCATCTAATTTCCTTATTGAGAATAATCAAAGCTCACAAATGACCAAATATAAGATTTCACCCAACCAGAATTGTAAAATCACAATATCAATCTCAAATTTGAAAAATTAGGGTTTTAAATTTGGGAAAAATTTTGAGTTTCAACAATCGGGAGAGAAACGAATAGAAAATATACGATTCACATATTATTGAGAGTGATTGAACAAAGGAATCATGAAATCGCAACTCAAATCGTGAAAAAAAAACTAGAGATTAGGGTTTTAAATGAGAAACCGAGAAAAATACAGAGAATCGATAGAAAAACTCATCCAAAACAGTAATCAAAACCATAAATCAACATTATCAACAAGATTAATGGATTATTTCAACGGAAGAAACAAGAAAAACCATAGGATCAATTCTATGATACCATGCAAAGCACAAAGAAGGTACATAGAAAATGAGAGAATATTAAGGCTATTTTATTATCTCTTAGTAAATTGATACAAAACCTAAATGGAAAATATGTTTATATACAATGGACTAAAAGACTAAACTAACTCTGTACAATCTACTCTAATTACAACTTTACCCTATTGAATATAAGTAAAACTATATTATGTACACATTATTATAAAAAATATTATTACCTTTTCTTAACAATAGAATATAACTTATTCACTTAATTTTTAAGTCATAAATATTTGAATTGTTAAACTACATAAATATATAAAATATATAAGTATAGTTTGATAATGTTATACAATTATTTTTTTTTTCCAATATCAATATTACATTATACTATTAGAAAGATAAATCACTTTTAAATAAATATTATATAATTATAATTATAGTTATGTGATACTAATAGAGTTTTAAATAAAGATTTTGTTAGTACTATATAATATAATATTTTATTTTTTAAAAAATATTTTTTTTATTAATTAATATTTTTTAGATATATGTAATACTCAATTTTATCATTGATTTTTTTTACTATTTAGATGTTTTTACTTTTATATTAGTTGTAAGTATTTTTTTTATAATTATTTTATTAAAATGAAAATTTAAAAAGTTGAATACTTTGATGAGTTATAAATGTGTTATAAACGAGTTTCAAAATGAGTTGAACTCAAAGCTTGAGTCTAGCTCAATTGTAATTTATTTATGTGAACACATTTTCGCACCTCATTGTGTATAACTAGATTTTTGCAGGTTCAGAAGCAAATATTGAGCTATTTGTGGAGTAACTAGGCTTCACTGAATCTTTAGAGCACGCCCTAGATATAGTCGGACTCATATCAAACCAAATGAGACATACCGCAGGCCCGGAAGACGCGAAAAAGACCCAGAGCGCTTGATTCCCCACATTATAGCCCTCCATCCCCCCTCACTCCCACCTCTCTTTCTCTTTTTGAGACCCTCTCTCTCACCTCTCTCTTTGAGAAAACAAAAATTAAATTAATTAATTAAAGTTAATCAAACTTAATTAAAAATAATTAGACTTAATTAATTTTCTTCGAGTTTCCCTAATTAACATAATAAAAAAGGATCCAATTCTCTTTGAATGCCAATCATCCTTCGTAATTCTCATTGAATGAAAAGAAAGTGGCCTCTAGAGTCTCAAATTAATTCTTTTTGAATTGATTTGATTTCTTAAAACTGATACTAAAACTCCAAACAGGTAAAAACTCTCTGACCGCCTCTATCTAAGGTATAATCTCTCAATCCAAATCCATCTAATTTAGAGTATCCTAAATTACTTATTTTCCCTAATTTTATCTTGAAATATGCCTGAAGTCTAAAATTATTTACCAAACCAAAAACCCTTCACAAGAAGGGCGAACTATACATATTTTAATTCCCATTTAAAGGGATATGTAGGCATACTTTTAATCAAGTATCAAGTCCAAAAATCCTAAAAACCATTTTTCCCCTTTCTATTATATGTCTATTTTAATTTTGTTGTTTTTTCATTTAATATTGGGAAATGCGTGATTAACCTAGAATCTATAAAGGGTTAGAGTTGGTATCCCATGTTTTAATATTCAAATGTAAATTATTGTTTTGTTTTGTTATTTTGAATGAATGGCTTAACTGCTTTACTTATTGCTTTGCATTTTATATATGTCCTTCATGAAAATAAATATTTTTAAGTCATGATTAAACTGAAAATCAAATAATTGTTACTTTCAATTGAAAATCTAGTCTTTGAATCCATAAATCTAGTTCAAAGGTCTAATGTTCTCTTCATTGGGTTATAATTGCAATCAAATTGGGTTTTACCTTATGTTTTTCCAACAAAAATAAATTAAGGTGATGACTCTCCCATAAAGTCCCAAAAACCAAATCATTTTTAAAACACGACAAGGGACGAGATTATATGCTATGCAGATCCGTGAAACTTAGTTCTGATGAACATTCTGAACCTTCAGTGAACTTGAACTTAGTACTCAGATGAGACCTCACAAATTATAATTTATAAACAAGCGTTTGTTGAGATTGGCTCAAACTTTTTTAATAGTTAAACGAGCTGAACTCGAATATGATTTTCAAACTCACGCTCGAGTTTGAGCTTAAAAAAAAATTGAACCGAATTTGAGTAAGTTAAAACTCAAATTGGCTCGATTATAATTCTATATTAAAATAATTGAGAGTGTGTTTGTTTAGATGGTTTGAGCTTAACCGTGTTCGAACTTCTTATCAAACTCAAAAAATTGTTCGAGATTGGTTTATAAATTTTTCTAGCAAGCTCAACTTTGCTTATGAGTTTGATCAACTAATTAAAATTATTAATTTTAATATGTTTTTATCTATTAATAATATCTTTGTTTATTTTTTTATTCTAGTAACACATATTAAAAGATATTTTATATATTTTGATTTTATTTTATATTTAATTAAATTTTATTTCATAGTAAATAATTTTACGAAATATTAAGAAATTTTAGAATATTTTTATATTAATTAGTTATGTTCGAACTATTTACAAACTTTAGAACCAAACTCATAGATAATCAAGATTGTACATGAAAGAAATCAAACTTTATTTTGCATTTAATATTGATTTATTTTTATTAATGAATAATTTTTATGAGTCGAATTCAAAACGTGCTTAAGTAACTTGAATCGTTTTACAACTCTAGTTTTGAGTATATTAAAAAATATTAATTTTATTTTTTAATTTATAATACTATGATAATAGTTGGACATACTAAATTCTATTTATATGTTAATTGTTCAATATAAAAAGAATCTAAAAATGATAAATTGTGGCAATTGTTGGTAATTTAGGATAATATATAAATCGTGTTTAGCGATGTACATAATTCCCTTGTAATATGTTCATCAATTTCTAAAATTTGGTTCTCATAATTCTAAAAGGAGAATTCATTTTCAAAAACAACTTAATTAGTTTTCTTTTTTATAAAAAAAATATTTTGATTAATTTTTTTTTACCACCCAAAATGTTAAAAATAAAGCAAATGCTTTCTAAAATAATGATTTTTCATAAAACAAACGGAACTTAACTAAACACTACTTTGAATTAGCAATTCCATTATAAAAAATTGTGTTGAGTTTGAAAAAAAAAAAAAGTTGAAATTATTATTACTTCCTCTCTTTCTATTATTTTCTTTTTAAATGGAATTTAACTTCAAGAATTACTTAAAACAAATACATTATTAAGATATTTAATTATGTGGGTGTTTCATAGCTCAATTTGATGATAATTAATTAATTTTTTACTGTAGTACACAAAGAAAATTTTATTTGAAGTGTTTGACAGAAATTTTAGTAATGAATTTTGAGTTTTTAATTGAATTTTTTATTAAGCAGCAAATAATAATTTATTTCAATAAAATTTTAATTCGGCAATAAAATTTTAATTTGCCTATTGGGTTGCCAACACACCTATATATATATTTCAAATTTTTTTCTTATAGTACATTTTCTCTTATTAGTGTGTGAAAACAAGGAAAAACAAAGAATAACATTTGAAAAAATTGTGTGGATTTGTAGTATATGTAATAGAAATATTGAAAACCAATGGTGTACTTATATTGAGGGCAGTGGGGACAGCTGTCCCATTAACTTTTTAAATGACAAATGTGTCCTATGCCCCCGACAAGATTTTTTAATTTGGCAAATATGCCCCCACTTAACATTGGGGCCCACAAAAAACTAAAATTTAATTAGGTTATAATTTAGCCAACTCGAATTAAATATTAATTTACTTAAATTTGACTCAATATTTTATTTATGAGCTCGAATTCGAAACTCTCATTTAACTACGACTCGAATTCGATTTATCAAAAATTTATTTATATATTATAATCAAACTCTAACTAATAAATTATAATTGAATTATCTCGAATTTAATTTATTTTAAAATTTATTTTATAACTCGATTATAACATTAGAATATTCAACTTTCTAAATATTAATTTCTAATAAAATAATTATAATAAAAAATACTTAAACTGATAAAAAAGCAAGAGCATCTCAAAAATAATAATTAATAAAAAAATATTTTTAAAAATTAAAATATTAGATTATATAATACTAATAAAATCTTAATCTAAAATTTTATTAATATTACATAAATATAATTACAATTATATAATACCTATTTAAGAGTTATTTTCTTTTTTTTAAGTATGAAAAGTAGTATTGATTTAAAAAAAATTTGTATAGCATCAGTAAACTATTAATTAATATATTTTATATATTTATACTACTCAATTAATTTGATAATTAAAATATATATAATTTATGAATTAAATAAATGAATATTATATTTTATTGTTAATAAAATATAATAATAATTTGCATAATAAAAAGAGTAACTTTTGTTAAAAATTGAAAATATAATTGAATATATAAATTTATTTTCCTTTTAGAGATATTTAAGTTGTATATCTAAAAAATTAACAATATGTATATTTTAGTTAAATTGAATTACCAAAAATATTATAAGAGTATTAAAATATATTTTTTTGAGTGTCAAAATTATTATGATAATAATAATAATCGAGTTCTTAGTAAGCTTATTAATTAAACTATTTACAAGTTTTATAATCGATTTACTCACGAGTTTAATCGGATCGATCTTAATTTTGCTCAAATTCAGTTGATTTATTTATAAATTTTTAAAATAAACTTTAAGTTTAACTGATTTATAGTAACAACTGAATGCATAAGAGTTTTAATCAATCTGAATACTAAATCATTCGTAAATATCTTAACTCATTTACAGTCGTAGGTGTAATACGTAAATTTATCCTAAATTTTATATATTTTTACAATGATTATTATTTTTTTTTGTCAACTCTATTCTAATTTGAAAAACTAGTTATAATTCTATGTTAGAGTTAAATTGATAATACTAAGATAATAATATATGGATATTAATTTGAACAGTAGAATTTAGTACACCACACTAATAATTTAATGTTTAAATTTCAATATAATAATCAATTGGATTTTCAATTTTGTAAATTGGATGTAATGAATCAAATAATCAAATTTGTAAAGTTGAAGAGTTTTATTAACTTTAACTGAAATTTAAAAACTAAATTGACTATATAATATAATAAGTCTAAAATTTAATTTGACCTTGATTTAAATTTTTAATTATTAATAAGATTTTGCTTACAATTGTGATTTAGGGTAAAATTGAAATTAAATTTACAAATTAGAATAGAATTAAAATAAAAGGTATGATATCAAAATTGTACAAAGTTGAATGTAAATTTATCTATTAAATTTAAAACTAATTCTTCTGGATCCTCCGGCCGGTGTTAAAAACCTTTTTCACGGGCTGCCCATTGCCTCTCATACTAAAACACCAGCCAACTTAGAAAATTCCAATTAATGCGTTATTCATGCATGAACCATGTGATATGTGTTTCCGTATCTATCTTGGTCCGTGCTTTATATCCACAGCTAAATCATTAACTATAATATTGACTCTGTGTGTGTGTATATATATATTTATATGAAGTTTATTTACTAATTTAAAGACATTTATACGCAAATTAAGTGAGAATATTCATATTTATTTGTTTCAATCACCATGTAAAACTAATTTAAACTTTAACCTTTACATTTTTATTATATTGGAGACTTACACAGGGAGAATTCTCATGATTATATCATTAATTTATTACCTTTAATGAGCTTTTTGTTTTGCTATTACTCATAAAATAGATATATATTTTTTGTTATAGTTTTGATAAATAATACATTTATCTTCCTTCAATATCTATCTAAAATATACATTATATTGCTATGAAGTTTCAAATTTAAACCCTAATAATTAATAAAATAAAATATTTTATCTATATGATTTACATATGTTTCGTAAATTCCGCAATTATAGCATTAATAACATTTTATAAGTATTTTTTTGCAATTCGAGAATTCAAACTCCATAATTTCTGTATGTAATATGAAAAATTAAAAATGAGATCTAATTAGATTTAAATTTTAAGAAAAAATAAATAACAATAAATTTATATTTTAATAAAGTATTATAGTCTATTATATAAATAATATTTGTAAATTATTAATAATAAATTATTAATTTATAATATAAATGAGACAATATAATTATATATAGATTTTAAAAAAAATATTATTTTATTAATTTATCAAAATTATTAATTTAGTCCATCAATACAAGTTAAAATCAGAAAAAATTATTATATTATAAAAATTATTAATTTATTGAGTATTAATTTATGGATGTTGTACTGTATATATCAATATATTGTTAGTGTGTGTATATATACTACTTAATTACTTTGTTTTTGTGGTGTCCAATACTCAAAAGAATTTTCTACTGATAATAATGAAAAATTATATCACACATATCTGAAATATTTTTAAAATATGTTATTTTGTTTTTTAAATTTTTGTAATGAATTTTTTAATTTTTAAAAATAATTTTATATAAATATTTTTAATTATTTTTCTGTCCCTAGAGTGCTGGTTTGTAATTTTCATCTCTCTTTATAATTTTTAATTTCATTTAAAATTTTATTTTGATATTTAACTATTCAAAAAATTTTCTTTTAATTCTCAAACTTTAAATATTTTAGAGTTATAAATTAATACTTTCGATGGCTTAAAAAATAACTAAAAATATTTTTGCTAAATTACTTTTAAAAGTTAATAACTTATAGGATAAAAAAATTATTTAAATACCTTTAGATACTAATATAACAAATTTTATAAGTTCGAAACACAAATTCTGTGATTTTTCCTAATAAGTAATAATGTCAAAGAAGCTTCTAAATTGTTGGGGCCGAGGCAGGCAACAAATTAGAAAACCGTCACTTTACAAAAGTACCCCTAATCCCTTATATTAAAGTAAAGGACAGAAAATAATATAGGAGTTTGGTGTTTACTGATGTTGAGATCTCACTTTGGATATATAGTGGACGGCACTACACAACCTCCGTATACATCACCAACTCTATATCAAGCAATTGACAAAATTGACTATGGAACGCAATCGCTAGCATGATATGATAATAGTATATATATTATTAAATAACAAATTTAAATTCTAAGTCTTCTGTTAGCTAATTAAAAAAATATTAAGATAAAGGCCGTACATGATTCAACCAATTATGTTTTTTTTTTTTATTTAATTATTTATAACACTTATTTAGTTGTTATTAATAATTACTAACTACTAATTAATAATTGATAACTATTAGTTAATAATAAATTGTTATAAATATTTGATAAAATTATTATTAGTTCTAAATTGTTAATATATTTAATGATTATTAAGGATAAATATTAATATTAATATTTTTATTTATTATTTTTAATAAAATAATTTAATTTTTTTATTTAAATATGAGTTGTTTAAAAAAAAATTGTCAAAATTAAAATTTTTGTAAATAATAACTATTTTATTATCTAATATCTAATAAATATCATTAAAAAAATAAATAACTAAACGAATGTAATATAGTTATTGAAAATGAAAAAAAATAATAATTATATTAAATTTTTTTTATTAAACAATCGGTCACTGTTTTATTTTGAATGATTTTATTGGTAAAGTAATAATTGTTAGAGCCAGAGCAAGGATATTTTAAATGTATTGATACATTAATAATACTCTTTTACTTGATTTAGTTAATTTTTTTCTATTTTTCAATTTTTTAATTTCATGCTAAGTGATAAAAAAAAAAAAATATTTTTATCATATTTTTTTATCCTATATTGACGTAAATTCTAGTTCTTATAATTAAAAATAAATAAATAAATTATTTATCTTTTTAATTAAAAAAGAAATTCATGTTATTGTAATTAAAATGAAAAAGTAAATATATTAATAAAAAAACTACATAAGGAATTCCTTTGTCATTGAAAAGAAAAAATCATTTTGTTAGCTTGAGTTATGGAATTTTTCAAAACCTTGTATGTATATCATTCAAGATTGAAAAAAAGGAAAAAGAAGAAGAAAAAAACTATATAGTTTAAACACATACACACATGGAGATGAATTTTGTTTTTTTAATCAAATAAGGAGATTTATTTGCAAGAAAAATTTAATTCTGACTTCAAAAATTCACGTCCATATTATTTATTTAATAGATAATTTTTTCCTGGAAGTAATAATATTATTGCTTTGAATTAACGTCATCCTATATTTTTTTGAGATTTTATAAATTATTTGTGCCCATGAGATTTCTATATAATTATCAATTTAAAAACCAAATAGTTGAATTTAGAAACCCATTTCTTAAAGTTATTTATTGAAAAAATTACATAAATATTTGATTTTTTTTTTAATTTTATGATTTTTGTCTTTCATTTTTTTTTTTTGTATATATTTAATATATGTTTAATATATTTGAGATATAAGTCATATTTTTAAAAAAATATTTTTAGGTATATAATGTTTTTAAAAAAATATTTTTATAATAATAAAAATAAATTTTTTTTTTATTTTTTTGATATATTTTTGTGAAAGTCCCTTATTTATTTCAATATGAAAATGATCAGTTTTAGTTTTAACGGCCCATTTCAGATAGGCTGACTAATTGTATGGCTTAAAACCAATAATTATTAAATTGATAACCGACCATAAATTCCATGAAATATGGAACACGTGGAAAAGTCAAACAAATCTGTTCTTTTCTTCCTCAAATGTTGGACAAATTTGTAAGAATTACACCCAAAAGAAAAGTTTGACTTAAAATTCAGATTAAAAATGGGTTTGCTAACAATCCATTTAGAGTTTCCATTAAATAATAAAAAACTAATATAAAAGCTCAATATAAATGTTTTAAAACTTTGTTTGACAATATATCAAGACAAAATATAGGGTTAACTTCGTAATTAAAAAATTTTAAAAGTATATTCTTATTTATAATTGTTTTAATATTATACTAAAACATCTAATTTCAATAGTTTAGTGTCTTCTAACAACAAAATTGTATGTTGCTTAATGAATTTAATAAATTAATTTTTCTATTTGATAGGAATAATTTACTTTTATTGATTGAAAATATTAGAAAACTAAAATCAATCTTTTTATTTTATTTCACTTTTTATTTTTCTTGAGAAAATATATACACTTTCAAATTATTAAAAAAGTTTAAAATTATTAATCTCTAAAACTTCAATGTCTAACTATTTTGACCATTTCTTTTAATAATATTTACTATCAGTGGTAATCCATCATTTAATATATTTTCTCATATTTAATAATAAATTAAAAAAATAAAATAATTATAAGTCTAAATATTAATTCTATCTCTAAGTTTTAAATTAGTCACTTCTAAAATTTCTAAAAAAAAATTTCTAAACGAAAGTTTGGTCTAATCTCATGAACATTTTAATAGTTTTTCCAAAAAGTTAAAAAAAATGCAATACACACTTCTACTAAATCTTAATTTCCAATAGTATGTGTCCAAGTCGTTGGTTTTTCCGTGGGTTAAGTGCTTAAATCTATGTGAAAATTTTGTGCCTATCTTCATTCAAATTGACCCAATAATTCAAATTGGCTATATTAAAAGTGTAGTGCAATTTTAGTTAGACAGAAATCTTTCAGAAGTTTGGATAATAATTAGAAATTAATAACAAATGGAAAAAGCAATTTTAGTATTGATGTTGTATTTATTTATTTTTCCATTCAACAAACAACATTTTACGGAAAGTTGAACATATATATATATATATATATATTCTAGTCTAATTTGATATAGGAATGAAGTTAATAAATTAATTTTGAATCAGACATGAATTAAATTTTTTTATATATATATAAAAATTTTCAGGAAATTAATTTTGAGTGGACCAAGATTATATATAAAAAAATGAATTTAGGTGGGTCAATAAAATTTTTTTCCTATAAGTTAATAATTTTTTTTTTTTTAAAGTGACTCAGAATTATCTGAATATGAACATTTCTCTGATTTAATATGATTCACCTTATTTTTAGGATATATATGTTTCCAAGAAAAAAAAAATCATGTTGCTTGCAAGAAGATGTTCATACAAATTAAAATTTATTCATAGTTTTCTTTTCTTTTCTTTTGTAAATATGAAATGGAATTTATGGTGAAATTTGCATCAAAATCCTAAAATTAAAAAATGACCTCATATTATCATAATTAGATTAAGGCATGAACTAATCTATTCATAGTTAGAACATATTTAGACCTAGCACTAATTAATAAAATTTGGTTAGTTAGATGCAATAAACTAGCTAAATGAGTTTCTTATTAAATAAAATGATGTAAAAAATAACTTCTTTTAGACACATAAAAAAAGTTTATAATAAATATTATATTTAATAGTTTTTATTTCACTTTGCATCATACTTAATGCTTATTGTTAAAAAAAAAAATTAATTACTAATACACTTTTAACAATATTTTAACAGTGCTAAAAAATATCAATATATAATACATTGATGGTTGATGCTGCCAAATATTTATGAGAGTGTAATTAAAATGTTTATATTATTAATTCTGTCATTCCCTTACTTTTTTTAAGATGTGAAAAATGAGAAATTTTAGATTTTAGATCCTCATAGGGCATATAATCTTACCTCGTCCAGTTTTTAGAGTATCCTTGAAACAATAATAATATAAGAGAGCCTATAGATGAAGAAGGAAAGGATCGTAGACTCTCTAAAGCTGATCCGATGGGGAGTCTTCGATACTTATGTTAATAGGCTTCTGGAGATTAGAAATTTAAAGAAAAGAGAGTTGATCTCTTCCTAATTCTTATATGTAGTTTTTTTTTGTGAGAATTCACTTGAGAGTTTGTGAATTTTTTTTTTTTAATTCTGGCTCAGCTAGGACTGACAAATAGGTATAGGTAAATAAGTGGCGATATCACCATAACAAAGAGGAGCAATGAAGTTTGAAATGATAAGATAAGCAGTTTTTTTTGTTCGTCTTTTGACATCTGGCATGTATTTTAGTATTGTGAAGGGATGATATATTTGACATGTCGTGCCTATTGTTTCATTTTGACATGAATTTCCTTTCTCTAAATTGAAAGTCTCATTGAAATTCTTCGTTTGAAAAGAATCTGGTGAATTATTTGTGTTCAAGTTGGAGAATCTCTTATGAGATTCGACTTCTGGAGATTGTTTATATTTGAGGGATACTAGCTACTTTATTAAAGAGAGAGAATACAAGCTACTTTGTCTTCGAGCCACTTACATATCTAATATTCGAAAGAACTCATAAGTCTTTTTAGATCAGAATCGAGGATTTGAGTGGCTAAGTAGTATTATTATTACTTTCTTTTGTATTAGTAAAACTAAAATTTTATCTTTGTTATAACACTATTTTTTTTTTTATTTTTAACGATTGATATATTTAATATTAAAAATTCTTATTTATTATAACAAGTTAAGAAGATTGCTAGAATTTGAACTCTAAATAAACTAATCTTGTGTATAAATAAACAACCACTAACATAATAATTTTCATATACATTCAATTCTATTCCAATTTTTTTTAGCAATTAAATATAAATTTATTACATAGATTTTATAGGCACATATAATTAGACTATATACGTTTACATTCAATTCCATTCAACTTTTGAGTTTGGTTAACTTCACTTAAAATTCATGATACTTGATATCAAGCAATTCCAAAAGCATCTATCATTTTACAATTCAAGTCACCGATATTCTCTATATTCCGATTGTCGAAAGTGGCAAAGAAGAAAGAGTGGCAATGAGCGGGGTGGATTTTGCAATTATCATACTCACTCCATATTAAAATCGAAATAGAGATAGGCGAGGCAAAATATATATATATATATATATATATATCCCTCCAAAAACATAGGAAAAAATCCTATAAGTATATACATATAGGATTAGTCCAGGTAGGTATAAAACCATTGACCAGAGAAGGATTAGATACCTCCATTTTAGCAGTCCTTAAAGATGCTAGGTTTACAAACTTTCATGATTCTTTGTTAGGAACTGTAGAATCCAGCCTTAACAAAGGACCCATCAGCTTTAGCTATTATCCAAACATCACAGTCTCTTTGAATGATAAAAATATTTTAAAGAGCATTGTTCTTCAAATTAAGACACATAATTATAAAATGCTTGACGGATCAATTCCAATCGCATTGATTTTCAAAATCCATTATAAAGCAATGA
>CANXYC010136188.1:0-13232 GCA_948193065.1 Aleurites moluccanus
GATTAAGTCCTAGCAGCCTCTAAACCATTTCTATACCTAGAACTAATTCAAATAACATGCATAAATACCAATTTCATGCATAAATATATATTAACATAACAATATAAAGAAATTAAAAATCTTCCCCCGAATATCTCTATATAGATTTGGTTCAGGCTAAACTAAGGTGTTACAGTTATGCATGTCATTTTTTATGAAAAGAGTTGTACGAACTTTACCTTTTGAAAAACCATTGCTAATAAAAAAAAAGTGTTAAGTCTATCATATAAATCTCTAGGAGCTTGTTTAAGACAATAAAAAGCTTTTTGAAGTTTAAAAACATAATTTGTAAAAACAAATTATTCAAAATCGAGAGGTTTTTCAACATAAACTTCCTCCACAATAAAACCATTCAAAAAATACTTTTAATATCCATCTGATACAACTTAAAGTTCATGTGACATGCAAATGCAAGTAGCATCCTAATTGCCTCATGTCTAGCCATCGGTGCAAAGGTCTCATCATAACATATTCCTTCCTCTTGATTATATCCCTTTACCACCAGTCTAGCCTTGTTCCTAGTGATTACTCCATCCCCATCTAGTTTGTTTCTATACACCCATTTGGTACCTATGATGGGATGGTTTTGTGGTCTAGGAACTAAGGTCCAAAACTTATTTCTCTCAAATTGGTTCAATTCTTCTTGCATGATCTTAACCCAACTTTCTAGGGCCTCATTGATATTCCTAGGTTCAATCTTAGATATGAAGGCTAGGTTATTCATTATTTCCTTAAAAGAGGATCTTGTGGCCACACCTTTTAAGGGTTCACCAATTATGAGGACTTTTGGGTGATCCTTTTTGAATTTCCAATCCTTTGAAAGTTCAACATCAATAGGTGGATTTTCTATGGCCTTGGAAGAATTTTCTAGAATATCAAGATTCTTTAGAGATGAATCAACAAAAGGCTCTAAGTCAATAGATGAATCATGCACATGATCAAATATGTCATCATTCTTAATATATTCAAATTTATGCACATCAAAAGGACTAGTTTCATCACATGTAACATACATGGACTCTTCAATAACTAAAATTCATTTTGTTAAGAACTCTATAAGTTTTGTTAGAATTTGAATAGCTCAAAAAAATGCCTACATCCATTTTGGAGTCAAATTTCCCAAGATTATCCTTGGTGTTTAATACGAAGCATTTGTATCCAAATACTCTTAGATATGAAATTCTTAGTTTTCTTCCATTCCATAGCTCATAAGGAGTTTTGTTTAAAATTACTCTTATGAAAATTTTATTTGAAATGTAACAAGCACTATTGACAGCTTTGGGCCAAAAGTACTTAGGAAGTGAATACTCATTGAGCATAATTCTAGCCATATCAATAAGTATTCTATTTTTTCTTTCTACCACTTTATTTTGTTGGGGAGTTCTAAAAGTAAAAAAGTTATGAAAAATTTTCATTTCATCACAAAAGGATTTAAAGTCATGATTAACAAATTCTCTTCCATTATCACTTCTTAAAGATGTGATATAAAAATCTTTTTCATTTTGGACTCTTTTAGCAAAAGATTTAAACTCCTTAAAACTTTCATCTTTATAAGCAAGGAATAATACCTAAGTGAATCTAGAGTAATCATTAACAATGACAAATGCATATTGTTTACCTCCAAGACTAGATGTCCTACAAAGGCCAAACAAGTCCATATGCCAAAGCTCTAGAGGTCTAGAACAAGAAACAACTTTTTTTTTTTTGTTTTAAACAAATTTTTGACTTGGTTGCCCATTTAAGATGCATCACACATTTTATCTTTGTGAAACTTGACCTTGGGGTTGCCAATTACAAATTCATTAAACTTAAGATTGTCAATGTGATCCATACTAATATGTCTAAGTCTCCTATGCCACATCCATGCATCATCACATAGAGAAACCATACCATCAACATTATCATCATACATGCTATTAATATTAATCATATATACACTGCCAATTCTATAACCGATAAACAAAATTTTCTTATCCTTCAAACACTTCACATAACATTTCTTAAAAGTAAAAGAAATTTTATTTCTCATGTCATATAACTGACTAACACTAATCAAATTACGCTTCAATCCATCAACCAACAACACATATTTAAGAGAGGGTTTATCGGTTTTACTAATTTGTCTAATTCCAATAATGTTACCTTTGCCATTGTCTCTAAAGGTTACATTTCCTCCTTTCTTCTCTTCTAAGTTTGAGAGAAGGCTTGTATTACCAGTCATATGCCTTGAACATCCACTATCCAAATACCATAACTCTTCTTTCCTTATGGATTTTAAGCATACATACAAATGATGAAATTCATCTAGTTTTAGGTACCCAAATACTTTTGGGTCCTTGGGGGTTAGCATCAATATAACCTAAATGCACATTTCTAATATGATATTTGAAGTTTGCATGACCAAATTTCTCACAATAGTGTAATCTCAAATAAATTTTATACTTTTGTTGAGATTTTGTCCTATGGTGTGGTTTGGAATGATATTGAGGCCAATAGCCATATTTTGATTTTAGTCTAGAATATGCATTCTTTAATTGTCCAAAATGAGAATCATACATGACGTGCCTATATACATTTGCTTTAGGCCTAGCATTTTTAGGTGGACACATGTAAACAATGTGAGCATATGTGCTTGATGCCTTTACAAATATAGTCTTAGATGTTGATGGGGCATCCCCTCCACTATAGCTAAGTTCATACTTAATTGTAGGACACCTTTGGGACTCAAGTATTTTATTCAATTTTTTTTTTCCATTACAAAGCTTGGACATGCAATCATTATGAGAGTTTAAATTGTTTTTCAACAAGGAATTTTCATTTTTTAGGTTATTGTATTCTTGGTCCCTAAGGTCAATGGACTTTTTTAATTTATCATTAGATGCACTTAATTCATTTATTTTATTTTTGTAAGCATCACAAGCATCTAAGACTTCAATTGGCATTTCTTTTTATTTATCATATTTACTTTGCAACTTATGGTCTTTTGAAAGCAATGTATCCATAATTTGCATGGCATCATTATTAGAGTTAAAATCGAAATTACTAACCTCACTTGAAGATGTATCCTCTTCAATTGCCATGAAGCAAAGATTGGCTACTTCATCTTTGCTAGCTTCCTTCTCTTCATCGAAGTCACTTAAATTATCCCAAGTGGCCACCAATGCCTTCATCTTGAAGCTTTTCTTATTCTTTAATCTTGAACAATCCGCTTTTATGTGACCAAATTTATCACACTTAAAGCATTTCACTTGATTACCCTTAGACTTCTTATGCTTCTCATATCTTTCAAATGGCTTATTGTTCTTGTTTTTCCTAAGAATAAGATTTCTTATTCTTTTGGTGAACAAGGCTATGTCTTCATCATCTTCCCCTTCATCACTATTAGTTGAAGAAGCCTCCTTGGAAGTAATGAGAACTATCCCTTTATTTTTCTCTTCAATTTTGTCTTGAGATAAGGTAATTTCATGTGTGAGAAGTTTTTCTAACAAGTTGTCGGTTGGGAGGGTGCTCAAGTCATTGGCTTCCTTAATTAAAGTAGCTCTTGCTTCTCAATCTTCTCAAGATCTTGCAATTGATGTCTTCTTTGGAGTAATTCTTCCCAAACTTTCTCATTTGATTTACAATCACCATTAGACTATTATACATTTAAGAAACCTTCTCATTGGGTAGCATTTGGAAGAGCTCATATTCATGAGTAAGAATTTCAATCTTCTTACCCTTAACTTGATTTGTTCCTTCATAAGTGATCTTAAGAGTATCCCAAATTTGCTTTGCCGAAATGCAATGGGAGGTTTTGCCATACTCCTATCTACTTAAAGTGCAATAATAAGTGTTCATTGCCTTTCGATTGCTCCTATTTGCTTTTTTTTTTTTTTTTTCACTAGTGTGCATTCAATTTTTGATTTGATGAATTTTATATCATCAACGATTTTTAAAAGAATTGTATAACCCGCTTCAACTATATCCCAAAGATCAATGCCATCATTATCCATGTAGATTTTCATTCTATTTTTCCAATAGAGATAGTTGATGTCATTGAAGTAAGGTGGTCTCATGGTGGAATCGCCTTCAATGATGTCGGTTTCTTGGTTTGTCATATGATCTTTGATCCAAGATGGTTAAATCATTGAAAGAGTGGATTTAAAGCTCTGATACCAATTAAAAGTCTCTTGGCAACTAAAAGAGCGGGGTGGGGGGGTGGCGGGGGGGTGGTGTTAATTGGTTGTCTTTAAAAATTAATGACAACTTAAAAATAATAAGGAAAAGAAAGAGAGGAAATTCACACAAAAAATTTATAGCGATTCAACCAAAACAAGCCTACGTCCACTCCTCAAGATCACACTTGAGTATTTCACTAACTTTGATCTATTTATAGGTTCAAAATCAAATCTCAAAGTATTTTGGCTCACATTAAACCTTACAATGTGTTTTACAAATAGGCTTACACACAACCCTAAAGAATTATAAGAGATGAGAAAGAAATTACCCAATTACTTTTACCCAACTCTCAGAAATTAATTATCCTTCAACAACCTTGAAGTTTATCAATTAATTCACTTTATAATAGAAAACTCAAATATTAAGCTTAAGAACACTTGAATGCTCAAAGGTATGAATTAATACACTATGAGCCCATTCAGTAGCGGGTGCTACTGCTTGGCTCCTTAAACCCTTGAACTTGGATTTAAATTTCACGGCTATGAATGCTTGTCTAGTGGCTGTGAATTATCTAGTAGTGGGCACTACATTCTTAGTAGCAAGTGCTACTTTCTTAGTAGTGGAGCTACACTTTCAGACATAAGCTACTAATCTTCTAGATTAAATGTAGCGGTTGTGAGTAATAGGTAGCAATTGCTACTTAGTTTTTAGCGGGCACTGCATTATTTGTAACGGGCGCTATATATCCAAAAGCTACATTCTAGAAATGAAACCTTATATATAAGTAAGCAAACAACATTAGATGAATAATCAGTTATTTGTACCCATCAAAATGAGCATGTTAGACGCTCAAGGTCTAAAAACACTCACTCACACACTAAACTTGCAAGAACGATTTGTACATTTGTTAAATGTTAAACAATAGCCAATTTCACCTCAGATTCCATACCATTAAAACTCTTGATCCAACCACTGCATGAGTTTAGATTCTTAAGAACCCATACCTTGATTAAAATGAACATCATTGAGAGAAATTGGGAAGGGGTTTGGGTTTTAAAAGGAGAAAAGTTGGTTGGACAGGTTGATGAAGAAGAATATGAACAGGAATGACAAGAGCCTTAACCACCACCACCTCCTCCAACACCAGTGGCACCTCCAACACTTCGAACTCAACTAGAGATTGAATTCTCATCCACTACTCTAATGGATTTTCTAACCACCAAATTTGTTGAGTTAGAGTAGCTACAATCTGAGTGTCATCAAGCAATCTTGGCTAACATCCAAACCCTTGATGCATGGGTCACCTCAATAGAGAAGGAGATGAGATCTTCTCAACCAACTTTAAAAGGTTCCATCTAGCGACTTCAGCGACAAACGTGGGAGCTAGCAGTTAAGCTTCATGAGACAAAAGTGCATTCAACTTCCAAGTCTGACTTCGACGATGCTACTTAAAGTGTCAATGCCAAGGGAAAAGAGAAGGTTGAAGACTTTGCTAGAATTTTCGCTATTGTTGCAACTGCTGTTAATGAATTTGGAGCATCTTCCAAAGAACCAAACAAGGATGCCAAATCTTCTTAGTTTTAGGCTGGCTTGATTTCTTTTTGTTTGTAATTGGCCAATTTTGTTATTTTTTGGCCATTTGGTACATTTGCTCATTTTGTTAATGTTACCCTGGTTTTGAAATGACCATTATGCTTATATTTTCCTTCATTTTGATTGTAGTGATCAAATTTTTGTTATTTGGTCATTTCATTTATGAATGATATGGTTTTAAATGCATTTGCAACATATTTGCTATTGAGTTCAATTTGTTGAGTTGTTTTGGACTAAAATTACAGCTATATATAATTATGTTGATGCTCCCCTTCCCTCTTATATTTATGTTTTTAATGGTAATAAACAAAGGGAGAGAAAAGTGCAAGTACCCAATTTTTACAAATTTTAAACTTAAATACATATATTAAGGGGGAGATAAGTCAAAAATGCACAATGCATAATGAATAAATATAATTTTTTTATCTTGCTGTCACACCCCAACTCCAGTGGTGCAACGGTCTTAGGGCAAGGGTAGGCTTAAGGCCACCATAAACCCGTAGAACTCCCATATCTTAAATCTCATATACATTCATATCAAATATGATATCATGCTATATCATATTCATAGTCTATTCAAGCATAATTCATTTCTTTACTATATCATTTCATAAATATATTCTCTTGTTCCTTACTGATCAAAGATGTATCTCACATCACTAAGGAACAAGATTTCCCAGAAGATAACAATTCATACATCAAAATATTATCATCCTTTAATGACTAACTACGGAGCTCTAGAGTATACTTCCATTACATATTGTGTCATAATACCATTTAACGAATATACAAAATTATATATCAAAAGAATTACAATGGAAGCTTCTTGGAATGAAAAAGTCAAGAAGCTTGATCTTCTTTGTTGGCTCCCTCACGAGCTATACTATCACCTGAAATCCACAAAAGAGGAGTGAGCCTTCAACTCAGTAAGATATGAACATTTTATTATAAGAACTGAATGCCGAATCATGGTCATGAACAAATAAGTATACATATAGGCATGAAGTAAGTCATAGGCTTTTACTGGAAAGAAATATAGTTCTCATAATAATTTGGCTATATCAAAACATGTTAAATTGAAATCATGGTTCATCTTTAGAACATAGAATGCCCACAAGGAATGGCATTATCAAATATCATCTGGAAGAACTGATCACATATCATACATACGTATCGATAGCCTTGTTACCTCAACGTGCACACATGCTTGGCTAGGCATGCGCCTAGAGCTCCTGGCCCCCTCTAGGTGGAACACTGGTACAGAACTCTACCGGCTGAGTTCCGAAAGTGCACAATGGACCAATGAATTTACTCTTATTGGGAAGAGCATTTTGTCCATGGGTCATGGGTTTCAATCTCATAGGAAGCATATTGATCACAATACCATCATCATATATCATTATCCAAACCGGGTTCACAAGTAAGAATACATGGACTTGATCCAAGAATATTGATCAAGCCATTTTCGGCATATACAAAAATATATATATACATATGTGAATGAACAAATCAAGGATGCTTAGTCTTATTATTCTAAAGAGACAAGAATTAGGTAAATGTTCATACTTACCTCTTGTAAAATTTTCCTTAAATTCCTTTAGCAATTCTGCCAATTAATTCCTCAATAAATTCTAAATTTCTCCTCTTAAGAAATTCTCCAAATATACAAAAATTAGGGTTTCTCCAAATTAATAATATTCCACATAATTTTTCATAAATTAATTATCTTAGAATCTCTATTATTAATTCCCAACAATAATTTTCATTTATTTTTCTAAGGAAAACTGCATTAAATTCACATTAAATTTTCGGAGTTACTGTTCACAGCAGTCTCAACCTCCAAATCTTCTTCCACATTAATTACCATTAATTGCTTCAATTCACTAGCAATAAATTCTATATACTCAGAATTAATTATCCTAACCCATAGACTTAAATAAATCCAAAGAAAATAACTTAGGAAGAAAATTTACCTTATTTCCTTCAAACTGAGATTCTGCAAATACTACTCAGATTTTGATTATTCTGCCTTAATATAGACTATGCTAGAAGTCTATTGCATTAATATAAGCTTTAGTGCCTTAGAATAAAATATGGAAGAAAACTGAAATTGCCGAAGGAAGAAAGAAAGAAAATCGTGAAATCGCTACTGGGTTACTGGGGTTAAATAGGCATCTGCCCAGAAACATGCTAGCCAGCTCGCCTCGCCAAACTTGCCTCGGCAAAGCTACCTCGCCAAACCAGCTCGTCAATCCCACTTCGCATTCCCAGCTCGCATATGCTACCTCGCGTATGCTGTCTCACCAAACTCTCCTCGCAACTCTTCCTCGCATATGCCTCTTCGGCAAAGCTCTTCGCCAAAGCTCATTGCCAAAGCTCTTTGCCTTAGCTCCTTGCCAAAGCTCTTTGCCTTAAAGCCACGTCGCATTGCCATTTCGCAAAATACTTCCTTGCATTTTGCTGGCTCGCCATAACAACTTCTTCTAAGATAAATTCCTGCTTGAACATCCCACACTAAGCCAGCTCGCAAATGAGCTACAATTATCCAAACTTACCAATTCTTCTTGTCACTTACAATCAACAGGTGAGAACACAACATATCAAAATTTCAAATCAAATTAATCAACACACAGACAGTAGTGACTCTCTAAAGTCACCTATACTCCTGCCTCAAAATCTAACCGAACAGCCCTGATACAAAACAATTTCCACTGAGATATACTTATCCAAAAATTTTAAAATTTTACAATCATCATCTCAACATACAAAGGGACATTTTTTTATGTTCACCACTTCAGCTAATTCTGCCTCAGTCATTTCTAGTAATTCCAAACAAACACTGCATCCCTGCAGAAACTCTCAACCAGACCAGCTTTGCTCAAATAAACACAACTCATCACACACATAAAATTTTGCCAAATCATTTTACAGAATTATAGCTAAGACATAAATTAACAACTTTCATGTTTTACACTTTACCAAATTATATCTTTAAGAATATGAAATGATCAACACTGAATTCTACTGTATCCAAAATAAAAGTTTTCTGAAATTCTCAATATTCTCATATAAAAATTTTAAATTCTCCAAACATACAAAATCAATAAATACACTTCAAATTAGCAGATATTACACTTGCACTTAATTATTGTTTGTCACCATAAAAAAGGGAGGAAATTGTTAGACTTTAATGTCTTTACATACTCATTTTGATGGTTACAAACAACTAATTAATGAACTAGCATGTTTATTTGTATATATGCAAGATAGTCAATCCAAAACTTAAAGTTGCAGGAATTGCAGACAAGTAGTAGGCACTACTTTCAAGTCGCATCTGCGACTAAGTAATCCAAAAACTTAGGTTTAAGGCTGAAAGACGAGTCACAGGCGCTACTAGAAAGTCGCAAACTTGACCAAGCAATCCAAAAGCTTAGGTTCAAGGCTGAAAGACAAGTTACAGGCACTACTGAAAAGTCGCAGCTGCGACTAAGGACTTTAGAAGGTCTATAAGTTCAAGTCCCAAAACAGTGCAGAATTCTCAGCCGGGAATTCCAATAACAACCGCAGCAGTTACCATAGAGTCGCAACTGTGACTAAAGACTCCAGAAGATCCATACGCTAAAAGTCCAATATGAAACTAAAGTCGTACCCATGAATAAAAAGTAGCAGCCGCTACTAAGAAGTCATCAAAGTTCCAGTAGCTTTAGCCCTCATAAGGGCAATGTTCACAGGCGCGACTCAAAGAAGATCACAGCCGCAAATGAGAAGTAGCAGTTGTGAAGTTCATCAGCATTAGGCAAATCGCGACCGCAACTAGGCAGTCGTAGTTGCGACTCGGTAGAAGAAGATAAAAAAACTAACCATTGAAAAAGTTGTGAAATGCATTAATACGCATTTAATGAAGAAAAAATGGTTCTATTTCATGCAAAAGTACAAATATGGGTTGGTATGAATGTTAAATATAATTAAGAATAACATACTTAAGCATTTATTCATACTTCATCATATTTATTGTTGTTTGAGCTGAAACATGTTTTTGTAATACTAGTGAAGTATTAATTATAATTTCTTCAAGGTTATTAAAGCTCATTGATTAGTTAAGAGTTGGGATAAGTTAAGGAAATTTTCTTATTCTCATTTTTTGTACTTCTAAAGGGTTTAAGTGTGACTCAAATAGGAAAACACTTGTAAAGGTTTGAATGCAAGCCAAGATACTTAGGTTTCTTGATCTTGAACCTGTTAAAAAGATCTTGTTAGTGAAATACTCGAGTGTGATCTTGAGGAGTGAATGTAGGCAAAAGTTGACCGAACTACTATAAAATATTATGTCTCTTTTTATCTTGCTCTTCCTTTACAATATTTTTATCTGCCTTTAATTTTTAAAATCAACCAATTCAACCCTCTTTTAGTTGTCAAAGGACTTTCATAACTAATATCAAATTCTTGAACCATAAGAGCCCATTTTGCCAACCTATCATATAGGACATGCCTTGACATAATATATTTGATAGGATTAGGCTTTAAGATTAAGCAAACAGTGTAAGCTTGCAGATAATGTCTCAACTTCTTTGTAACAAACATTAATGCCAAACACTTCTTTTAAATTGGAGAGTAATTTACCTCGACTTCATTCAAGGTTCTACTAAGATAGTAAAGAGTATTATCTTTTCCTTTATCATTCTTCTGAGCTAATAATACTCTTAAAGATCGATCTTGAGCAGATGTATAAAGAATGAGAAGGTGTCCAGGTACTAGTACTTCTAATTTATTTTACAATTAATTTCACTAACTAAATTTCGTTAATAACTGTAGAATAATTTATTGATAATTCAATTTTTTCATTCACTTTGACATAAGAGCCATATGATTCTTTAACTAAATCATTCGTAATGTTACAAGTTTTTTCTTTGTCAATAAGATTTTAAAATTTTTCTTCCATATTATTAAATATTACATCTTGAATTTGTGTACCATGCAAAAATTATATAACTGAAATTTAGGTTTTTTTTTTAAAGAAATATAACTGAAATTTAGTTAAAAAATCAAAGTTAATACAAAATCAAAACATACAACTAAAATTAAATATAAAATATAACCTCAATCAACCAAAATTAGTTTTCAATATTGCCCGCTATCTCGTGTAGTGAAGTCAAATTCTACTAGTCCTTATGAAAGTACCATTAAATTTTATGTTCCATTCTTTTTGTTAAAGTTTAAATTTGTTAATGGAGTATAATGAGAATGATCACCTGCCTAAAATTATAATAAAAAAATAAATATTATTAAAATGTATATAAATCTAACACATTATATATAAATATTAAAAAAGAAATAAAAACTAATAAAAAATTAAAATAATTAATATATATAAATAAATATAAATAAAAATATAAAATTAAGTCATTAACATGTAGAAAAGGGAAAATAATAATAATAATAATAATAAAATATTAAAAATTGGGTTGAATATGAGAGATTGATATTTTAAACAAAAAAAAAAAAAAGATATAAATATTATTGAAATGAAGATAAACATAAATAGGATAATATTATCATGAATATGTATTTATAGTGAAATTATTTATTATAATAATTGTTGAAATATGAATTATAATATAATTAGAATTACAATTTCTATTTGTATTAGAAATTTTTTTTTATTTTTTTTTTCAAATTGTATTGAAATATGAATTAAAATATAATTAGAATTAAAATTTCTATTTGTATTATGATTTTTTCTTAATTTGTTTTTACTTTGATTTTGTCTTTGATGAGGATATAAAACATATATTTAATTAATTTAAAAATAAGAGTCCTTTTTTATTTTTTAATTAAAAATTATATATTTTATTATGAAAAATACCTCGTACAATAAATAATATAATGAATTGAAAATCAAAATTTAACTGGTTTGGCATACTCTACAAAATAAATATACTAATAAAAATAACAAATACAACCACTAATTATCATAAAGGTACTCTACCCATACACTTTGTGTTTCACTATATTAACTTAACTTCTTTAAGTCTCTACTATAATTTATAATTAATCAATCCTACTACCTTATTTATAGGCCTCTAAAATAAATCCAAATTCTATTTGGAAGCTACTTTATTTATCTAAATTCAAGTTTAACTTAGATAGTAAATTAAATATTTCTTCATCATTATTAAACAAATCTATTTCCTATTAGGAATTTGAGATAAAATCCTAACAATCTCCACCATAACTCAAATTCCATCAATTCCATCAATTTAATATTTGAATTGCACCCTTTTTATAGATGCCACCACAAATGCGGTTTTCTTCTTTAATTCATTATAAGTTCCACAATGCTATACATTATCAATAATTATGCTACCAACCAATCTATAAAGATTTCTTCTTCTAAACTTTTCACCCTTCATAATCACAAGAGTACCTCAGGAAAGTCTTATGGCTCCACTTAGAATGGAACATCCATAACCCAAAAAAATCCAACTTACCTAAGAAAATTAAATTTCTTTTAAACTTAGGAACATACCTCTCATCACCAAGTGTTTTGATACTTCCATCATGCATCTCAATTTTCACTCTACCAGTACCTTTAATCTCCACCTACTCATCATTGGCTAGTTTTACACATTCATCTTTGCAATCTTCAATTTTATGAAATCATTCTACCAATACCTTCAATCTCCATCTTCTCATCATTGGCTAGTTTCATGCATTCATCTTTGCAATATTCAATTTTATCAAATCATTCTTTCTTTGAGCAAATATGGAAAAGACAAGCAGAATCTATCACCCTCCTTTGCCTTTTTTCTTTCATCAAGTGCATCAATAGTAAGCACATCAGTCTAGAAAATACCATCATCTCCAATTATAAAATTTTGCAGAATCTTTCTCTTCAACTACAATATTTGTAAATTTGCCATGACTTGTCACGATCCACTTTTGGGCAGCGACAGTCCTAGGGCACGGGTAGATTTAAGGTCACCGGAAACCCGTAGAACCCATGAACAATCTATTTATCAATCATTCAATCAATATTAATTCATTAATCAATACTTAAATCCCATTTATTTCTTATAAATTTTACAGAAAATTTGTCAGAGTTTCCTTTGTGATTTTAATACTATTCCAGACCCAAAACCAGGTCTTTCATAAATTACACAGCCTGTACTAAAAATTATTTTTACACTCCCAATAATTTGTCATCCTTATACTCTCAACTTCACATATCAATAATCACACATGACACTTCTAAATGTCTTTTAAAATATGTGAATTTCAATTTATTACATTTCAGTATCATTGTCTCTATCACTTCACTGTCATTGTCATTATCAATCATTATACATTACACATTATAATTTTTAATGCCACTGAATTGTCAATTATTTCAATGTTCATACATCATTATAGTACCCAATCATCTAATTATACTCAGTACCATA